>JAWZYV010016172.1:0-65150 GCA_038373885.1 Cheiracanthium punctorium | reverse complement strand
ATTGCGTATGTTTTGCTTGTGAATCCGTTTTCTGATTGAGTTTCGAAAGGGGTTTTAAACTCGTGACACCAAAATGATGCACCTTTCACATGCAAAAACCCAGTTATTTTAAAGTAATTTTATTTATTTTTTTCAACTGGCAATTTTAATCATTGTTACTGTATCCAGGACAACCAAACTGCAAGATATCAAACCGAAATTTGTAAGCAGCTGCTATTGAAATGAAAATCCTTCTTTACTTAAAAATTTGTAAAAATTCTCCTAATTTATATTTTCCCTCCGTTCTTCTTTTAAAAGTGGGCGAATTGTATGCTCCGTCTTTTGCCGAAATATAAAAAAGTTATGACAGATGGAATTCAAGATGCAGCAGTTTTAAAAATATTTTACGAAAGTCAGCGTCAAATTTAATTTTATTTGAAAAATTCCCAAAAAATCTGAAAATTATGTTACACAGTCCAAACAAAAAGTTTTTAAAAGAAAATTTTCTCCTCTCTACGATGATGTAAATATCGTTTTCTTGCGAGTGCAATTACCGGCGTTATTATGTATTATGCAAGAAAAATCGCTAAAAATCAGACAAAACATAAAATAAAACATTTTCTAATTCGAATTTCGAAAAAATCGCTTCGAGGTGTGTCGAGACCCGTCTTGGAGAATTTCCGTACGAAATTTGGTAGGTCTACGATCACCCGTTTCAGAGCTACGCAAGATACAGACAGACAAACTAACGGACAGTTTACACATTGCTTTATTTATATAGATTGGTTTTAATTTCTTGATATCAAAATAGATGTTTATAAATGAATGTTTATATTGAGGTAGTTTGAGGTACCTTATCATAACCTTCTTTCCATACTTTGCCAAAATAATATTTGTCTTTCTATAAAAAGAATGGGCATTGCATACAATGCCTAGGGTAAGTATAATGCATTCAAACAATTCATATGTTTTATACATTGCTGGCAACATTTATATACTTTTAAGATATTTTAAAAATATATTTAAATATTTTTTACAGGGGTGGAATGATGGTCTTATTGGTATGCAAAAAGGTGGTAAACGTTTATTAATCATTCCTTCCGAGCTTGCATATGGTTCTGAGGGCATCGGAAATGCAGTTCCTCCAAATTCAACTCTGATTTTTGAAGTCCATGTTGTAAAAGTGAGTTCATATAATTATTTATAAAAATGATGATAAATTTGTCAATCTTTGAGATATTATAAAATTTTTATACAGTATATATTGCACTGAATGTTTGTTCTCCAGTAATAAAATCTTTAAGAGGATAATATATATATCCTATAATACCAGATTGCTTTTAAATTTATAAAAAAGATTTATCATGTGATGGAATATTTGTGCTAAGCAATTGGTTTTAAGTATTGTGGTTTTAATATTAAATTTTCATATTCATTTAACCCTTTAACTTAAAAGCCTGAAATACTTTAATTTTTACATAAACTTAAAAGTCCAAGAATAATGAAGTATCTTGACAGTATCGGATTTATAAATTTAACCTTAAATAAATTTTTTGCTTTGAATTAATTTCAACTGTGAGTACAAAAAGTGCATGATTGGTTTTACCTATAGCTCCTTGAGATGTCTAGACAGGGTAGCAAAAAAACTTTTTTTTTTCTCGAAATGACTAAATTTTTTTAAAATTGTTTATATGCAATTTTAAGAAAAAAAAGTTTTCAAAAAAAGTCTTGAAAATATTAAATAATTACTTAAACTAAATATTAAAACTTATGTAAATAATTTTTTTCAATTAAATTAGATAAGAACCAAACAGTACAATCTCTCGTAATGGAATCATTTTAATTGCATAAAAATGTACTTATTCAAAGTACAGTAAAGCACTGTTTATACGTCTTTCAAGGGACCGAACTGAAACAATGTATAAATGAAACATTAATATATAACATACATAACGTATAAATGTGAAAGTTGTATAAAAAAGAAATGTAAAAATGGCACTTCACTGTATTTAATTTTTATAATATATATTTTTTAAATGGTGTCTAATGATTTCCAATTAGATTTAAATTATGATATCAATCAGTCCACTAGGAAGAAAAAAAAAAACACTAAATCTAATATTTTTCTATTTTGAAACATTAAAATCAAATTTTAGAATTGTTTTCCAACTTCACTAAGTAATATAAACAAGCTTTTTTGAAAAGCTATAAGTAGTTCAAAACTATTTGGAACTTATTTCAACATTTAAAACATGAAATTTTGGTCATGCTGAAAAATAATTGATTAAAATTATACAAACAAGGTCAGAAGTTTTCTACTGTGTTGCACGAATCTGCCTTAAATGAAACTGTGCTATAGGCAGTTCTGCTGTACTTGCACCTGCTGTCAATTTGTGGTAGAGTGATTGATTCGTAATGTAGTTAATTTTTTTCTGGAAAAAATGCAAGAAAATTTCTGTATAGGGAACTGGGATAGGTTGCTTATAGAAGGTTGTGTGGTCTCTTCTAGAGATCTTTTAATATTTAGTAGACAGGGTAAAAAATTGGTTCCTTAAAAAAAAAAAAAAAAAAAATGGTAACCGGAGGAGGAAGTCGCTTAATGGAGGTGATCACTCATAGAAGTTTCACTAGTTCTAATAACCACATGTTTGCACTGCCTTAAATTATGTTTTTTGGAAAATGTATCATTATTTTTTGTCTAGCAAAAAGTCCAACCATAAATAGTTTTGACAGGGATTAAAAAAAAAAAAAAATTCATTTCTCAGACATTTTAAACTGTGCACTTACTTTAAAAAACAATAGAAATTTTAATGTAACATTTTTTCATCCTCCTATAAATGAATAATTTGACCTTGCTTCCTGAGCAAAGAATGGGTCTAGTTGATTTTGCTGACTAGACTGACAGAGATCAACTGACAGTTTGTTTCACCAGGTCATGCTATAACACCTAATACTCTTCTACAAAGTCATACTATGCTGCTAGTTCATTATACAGTTTAAAATTCAACAACAGTTATAATTTTAAAAATATGAAAATTTTGGTCTGTTTTTTAATGAAATAATTGTGAAGAGGTTAAATATTTTTGTACTAAATGAACAATTTTTCTAAAACACATATGGGAGGAATAAAAATTTTTTCCATCTTGATTTTGTAGATTTGTCTATTACGCAATGCTCCAAGTTTTTTCTATTACTTAAATTTATTCTGTTTAAAAAAATTCATTTTACGGGAGTGTTTCCATGCTTAAAATAAATCATTGATTCTTTTACTCTCTTTATTTTTTCTGTCTGCATGACTTTTATTTTATACTAGCTGAATGCCCCATTCTTTGCACGGGAATGAATGGATTCTTTTTATATTACGGTTTGTTGTAATTACTATTTATCATAATACAGTATTGGACCCTTTATCCGGAATTCCAAAAACCGGAAAGTTCCAAAAACCGGCACTTTCCCCAATTTCAGTTTTTTTTTTTAAGGCTCACTGATCTAGATACCATATTTTTTTTCCACTACGTAAAATCTCGACTATTCGGCATTCAAGTAACCGGAAAATTTCGGCTCTCCCCCCCCCCCCCCCCCTTGGGGGGAGGTCTTCTCCAATGACTAATTCCTACTGTGAATCGCAGCTGTCCAAACTTAGAACGGGGAAAGAGGATGCAAATTTCTAACTGCTAGATGCTAGAGGTTATCAATAATTACAGGAATCGTGGTAGTATAAAAAAATAAACAGACAAAATGCTCACAAAACAAATATGACGGACACACCTTACAAAAACAAAACAATTTACAGCTGTATTTTATCTTATAACACCAGTTTTTTGAGTGTTTATTTTCAATTTACAGCTGTGCCGGCGAGCACGGAGAAAAATCAGCTCCGTACCGATAGCCAAAACAGAAAAAGTGCTGATTACATATTTATGGCTAGTGAGTCCTGACCTACTTATTTTGCCCATCTGCATTCCGATGATTCAACAGTGTTATCGCTGAAGAGAAGCTCGAGAGGGAAGGAGGGGGGGGGGCAGAGAAAACATTACTGTTTGTATTTATTTCAGTAATCATTCTCTTAGTTTAAAGAAATTACCTGTTAGAAATCAATAAGTGGTTTTATTTTTAATTTACTATTATTTTTCTCCCCAACGATGCAATGGTATTATTGCCTTGTAACACTGTAATATAAACAAATATTATCATAAATACAATTTAAAACTTTGTTAAAATCACACAATTGAAAATAGATCAGTACGCACGTGTGTACCAATCTATTTTTATTTATGAGTGTTTTTCAACATGCATTGATTAACATTCCAAAACATTTCCGATTAGATCCCCCCCCCCCCCCCCCCCCAATAACAGCTTTGTCGACAAACTTTTTTTTTTTTTTTTTACAAGCTTAACTATCCGGAATTTTCCCTTATCCGGCATTTCCTGTACTTTCCGGAAATTCGAGCTTTTATTTATTTAAATTGTGTCCCTGTGTCCTTTTAATTGAAGTTTTTCCTTTTCCTGTTATGGGTTACGTTACAGCTGTGTGTGTTAGGGAGAAAGCAGGCGGGTTACTTCTCTATTTTGGCGTGCCTCAGATTGTCTCGATATTTTTGTGGGGATAGCGTTGCCAGGCGTCCGGATAAAGCCGGACATAGTTAGGCTTTTTGATTGCGTGTCCGGCCAAACTGAATGGTGTCCGGCTTTTATTAGGCTTTTTACTGGTGAATTTGGCCGATGAGTCATAAAGTACTTGAACTGATTTGGCATTCGATGTTATTTATATTTCATTAGAATTGAACAAGATTCGTGGTAATAATCAAAAAAGCTTGATTTTACCTATAATTTTTTTTGTCGTAATCTATTAATACTGAGACAAAATCCTCAATAGTGTAGGCTGTCCGGCCTTTATACCCAAATGTCCGGCTAAACTGGCTCTTCTGTCCGGCTATTTGGTTAGGGAACCTGGTAACCCTATGTGGGGAACAGTGAAGCAGCTAAAGATTAATGAAATGTTCAAACAAAATAAAAAATAAATGTTTAAATGTTAGCTTTTTTCCTCTCAAAATTGTATATGATCTAATTGTACGGTCTCGTTTTTTTTTATTTTGTTTCGTAATAGTGGGCATTTTCTCAACGTATTTTCGTAATTAAAGCTGACAATTCGAGCTGCTTTATGGGGAGCTCCAATTACGGAAGCCAATACTTCCGACAGAGATTTCACTAGTTATACGCATATTTTTTTCAATTAGTATTTTTTCTTCAATATTTAACCATATTTTAAAAGGGCTGCAACTGATTTCAATTGGCATCACAATGATGTTATCAAGGGAGCGAGCAAGGTATATTGTTTTTGGCCATCACGTAAGCTATATAATGTCTACCGTCTTTGTAATCCATATGCGGAGGCGAGTGTGCATAGCGGCGGGAGCGGGGACCATAGTTCTCTCCCGTAGCGATGGTTCTGCATATGTGACAGAATACGTGGATACCACGATTCGCAGCATTAAAGTTTTATTTTACAGTAAGTTTTGATAAATTTAGTTATTTTTATTTTAAAATCTATTATGAATGCCTTACAAATTTACATAATTTTATGCAGTAATTATCATAAAAGCTACTTGTACTTAAAGACCGGTTCTTTTTTAATTGTACTGTGCACAAAGGGTTAATTTTTCGGCAGCGACCCGAAAACCGGCAAATTCCATAAACCGGAATGAGGTCGGTCCCGAGGTTGCCGGATAAAAGGTCCCATACTGTAAATAGATATAGCAAAATTGATATCGCATAAATATTATCTGTGTTCAATAATTATGCTTAAAGAATTTCATGGCGATTGTTTGAACGGTGAAGAAGACTATTCGGCGCAGCGCCATCAACTGTCGAAGTTTTTGCAAAATGCGTAGCATCAAAATATTTTCATGTTAAAATATCTATGTGCACTGATTTTCATAGAAACAGTTTAACGGTCAAGATATGCTTCATCGCCATCTAGTGGCAAATTAAAAGTAATAATACGCTAAAGTAGTAATACTCGCCATCAAAGGGCGAGTTAAGAAAAATGGATAATGCGAAAATATTTTCCGTGTTCAACTGTGTATGTATACCAATTTTCAGAGCGGTTGGTTGAACGATCAAGAAGTTGATTGCTAGTAGCGAGTTAAAATATTAAAGTGCTGCACACAAGGGCAGATTTGCCGAGTTGGGGGCCCTGGGGAAAAACTTCATTAGGGGACCCTCTTTCGAATTTTTTTTCAAAATTTACAAATTTTGAAACTTGAAGAAGAATTTGGGGGCCCGTGCTCAAATATCTGTGTGTACCAATTTTCATAAATCAGTTGAACGGTGTTTTCATAGTAAACGGTTGAACGGTACAGAAGGCGAGTTATAGCTAAATGGATGCAGCGAAAATATTCTTTTCATTCAAACATGTATGTTTATGCATAGCAGTTGAACGGTCCTGAAATTATGTGTTTGAAGTGACATCTAGTGACAGGTTATAGCAAAATGGATAACGCCAAAATATTCTCCGTGTTCAAATATCTATCTATACCAATTTTGATAGGGATCAGTTGAACAGACTTTATATGCTGCTGCGCCATCTATTGGCGAGTTAAGGTAATGATGTGCTACAGCACAATGAAGTAGTTATTTCTAGCAAAATGGATTACATGAAAATATTCCCCGTGTTCAAGTATCAATGTATATCAATTTTCCGGTCAAGATGTTGGTGCGCTGCATTGCCATCTAATAGCGAGTTAAAATAATTATGCGCTGCAGTGCCATCTTGTAGTGAGTAACAGCTAAATGAATAGTTTGAATATATTCTGCTTGTTCAAATCTCAATAAGCATAAAAAATTTTATGGCGATTGGTGGAACGGTATAGAAGTTAATGTGCTGCAGCTCCATCTTGGGAAAAACGTAAAAGTATTCTCCTTGTTCATATATCCATGTGTACCAATTGTCATCAAAATTGGTTGACCGGTATTTTCACAGCAAGCGCTTAAATGAAATAGAATTCGACGTTCTGCAGCACCATCTAGCGGCAAGTTGCAGCAAAATGGATAGTGTAAAAATATTCTACATTTTCAAATATCCGTGGTTAGCAATTTTCATCAAAATTGGTTGAATGGTATTTTCATAGCAAGCGGTCGGAGCGGAATAGAATCCATGTTCTGCAGCGCCATCTAGCAGCAAGTTACAGCAAAATGGATAGTGTAAAAATATTCTATGTCTTGTATATCCGTGTGAACCAATTTTCATCAAAATCGGTTGAATGGTATTTTGATAGCAAGCCATCTAGTGGCAAGTTATAGCAAAATGTATAATGTAAAAATATTCTCAGTGTTCAAATATCTAAACGTACTAATCTCCGTCAGAGTAAGTTAAATGGCATTTTCATAGCAAGCGGTTGAATAGAATTCGACGTCCGACGTTCTCCTGCGTCACCTAGCGGCGACTTAGAGGAAAATGGATAATGTAAAAATATTCTCTGTGTTCAAATATCCATGTGTACGAATTTTCATCAAAATCGTTTGAACGATACTTTCATAGCAAGTGCTCAAGCAGAATAGAATTCGATGCTCACAAGCGCCACCTAGCGGCAAGTTATATCAAAATGGATTGTGTAAAAATATTCTCCGTGTTCAAATATCCATTCGTACCAATTTTCGTCAAGATAAGTTAAACGGTATTTTCATAGCAAGCGGTTGAATAGTATTGGACGTTCTGCAGCGCCACTTAATGGCAAGCTAGAGTAAAATGGATAGCATAAAAACCTTCTCCGTGACAAATGACGTGAGTGTACAAAATTTCATGGTGATCGGTCAAACAGTTTTGGAGTTTTTCAACGTCATACACACCCACATACACACATACCCACAAACATTCATTTAATATATATATAAATATAGATAGATAAATAAATAATACATCGAAATTGCTAGTACCAGAACACTCTAGAATATTCATATAATTTGTTCTTTTTCACTTGTCAAAATAACTTGAATTTGTTTCAGGTAAAATGGTTCGCAGACAATAATTGCTTGAGATTCAGTTTCCCTACTGATATGGCAACAGACGATAAAAATTAAATTTTAATATTTTAATGGGAGTTGAAATTCAAAAGCTCTTATGAGTTAGAAAAGGACAGATATATATTTTTTCACATTTTCTCCACCCACTTCCACCCACAGCGACCAAACTCCCTTACTTTCACCGTGATACCAAGGGGTATTTACCACCCCAATGGGAAGTTAATTCGAGTTGGTGGTGATAGAGAAAACTCTGTCTTTACAAGCGAACATTAGCATTTTATATATATACTAGCAGCGAAACCCAGCGTTGCTCGGGTTAAAATACACCGCATGTTTAATGGTATAAAAGATATTTAAGGATCCATTTTTAACGTAGATAATTTAGATTTCTATATTAGATATTAAGAGATTTATTCGACCATTAAACATGCGATCTATAGAAAGTATTCGTGCTGATATGGCAACAGACGATAAACATTAAATTTTAATATTTTATTGGAGTTGAAAAACTGTTGTTTAAGTTACTTTGTTAGTGTTTCTCAAAAGTTCATGCTATTTGAATTCGTAGCTTATTGAGTATAAAAAATGAAAGATAATGTTTAATACTAATGAATACACTGAAATGGTGTTACTTTACGTAGAATTTCATCGGAATAAGCTAGAGGCTGCGAAGCAGTATGCTATAAAATTTCCGAATGACAATCACCCATTGCAATTGATCTTCACTCGACCAGACATTTCTAGAACTTTCTGGAACATTCCATATTGATTTTAACAATTGCACACAATTTGGAACTTTCTAGATCATTCCAGAAATTTTTAGAACTTTCTAGATCATGCCATACCGATTTTAGCAGTTGCAGACATTTCGAATCTTTCTAGATCATTCAAGAAATTTTTCAAACTTTCTAGAACATTCTGGATTGTTTTTAACAGTTGCAGACATTTTGGAACTTTCTTGATCATTCCAGAAGTTTTTAGAACGTTCTAGATCATTCTAAATCGATTTGAACGGTTGCACACGTTTCGGAACTTTCTGGAAATTTTTAGAACCTTCTAGAACATTCTAGATTGACTGTAACAGTTGTACACATTTTGGAGTTTTCTAGGTCATTCCAGGAATTTAGAACTTTTCAGAAGTTCTCATGAGTTAGAAAAGGACAGATATATATTTTTTCACATTTTCGCCACCCACAACCACCACTTTCACCCACCGTGACCAAACTCCCTTACTTTCACCGTGAGACCAAGGGGTATTTACCACCCCAACGGGAAGTTAATTCGAGTTGGTGGTGATAGAGAAAACCCCGTCTTTACAAACGAACATTAGCATTTTATATATATATTAAGATAAGATTAAGATTTTTATCAACTAAACTCTGTTTTACTAATTTTCCTGTTTGGTTCTTCTGGTTTATATTATCTTTTTCTCATTTTTCCTTTGCTTGAAGTAGCAACATTCTTATCTACATTTGCTTTCTTATGTATATGTGCGTTGGAAATTTTTTTGCTACTGATGAAGGGAAGACTTGTGTGTTTAGTTGAAAAATAAAATGCATACAATTTGTTTTCTCATACCTCTTGAAAAATGCATGCAATTTGCCTTTTTTTTTTCCTTTCTTTTCTTTTAATTGTTCCTTTTTCAATATTTTTTAGTGTTTGCATAATATTTTTCTGGGAGAAGTTGTGCTCTGAAAAAAATATGAAACCCTGAAAGTTTTCAGCACTCCTTTAATGGATGTTTTAGGAATGTAGCAAATGGTAACACAAGAAATAATTTTATAAAAGGACTACAGTGAGAATTAAGATCAAAGTGGATGGGATGAAAAATATTGCAACTTCTTAAATACTAATTTACAGACAAGTTTAAACTATAAAATATGTTGGTAAGAGTACAAGGCACAATCTTTGATTGTGATGGAAATATCACATCACATGTATTCCTGTTTTGCATTTTCTTCCATAAGCATTAATTTTACAATGTGTGTACTCCTGGTTCTTCCCCCCTTTTCCTTTTTAAAATGTTTTCCCCGGCTAGCCAGTTTTTTTGTGTGCTTCCAATATGGCGGCACGCTTGCACCACGTGTTCCTTCTTCAACAGTCACTGCGATTTTCGAGCATCTCGCCAACTCTTCATAATGAGGATCATAAGCGCCACTGGCAATCCGGCCATCTCCTCTGCGGCAAAATATTTCATCATTCCCCGGATGACGTCAGGGGTTTTCTGCCCGCGCTTACCTTTGAACCAATCACGGCGCTTTCTCCTCCCTGCCTGTGACGTGTGGCCGGGGTTGCCGAGAAAAATTGGCGATGGCGAGCCGTCTGGAAAGAGCAAGACTTCACTTCACCTTTTATCGCCCCCACAAGTACGACGCACTAGGGAAGAGCTCCCCAACACGAACAACGTGGCCTTTTTGTTGGAGGCGGCAGGAACAGTACCGTAGTAAATGTTTTAGGACCGATAAGTCTCCGTTAGGCAAATAAGACACCCCCTCCTTGTTAAATTACTTCGGTTTAAATTTTCAAAAATATACAAATGTTGCAAGCTCCCCTTTTCTGTAGTATTTGACCGAATTACATGGCGTGTGCGCCATTTTACCTTTTTGAAATACATCATGTATAATCTATCTCCTTCTTGAATAGAACCCCATTAAATGTTCTTTCGCACTAATGTTAATGTACCGTACATTCTGCCAGTGAATAAAGTTCTCCTGTTAGTAAGTCTAGTTAGAGTGTTTGTCTTTCATGTGTGTTTCCCTTTTCTCTCACGGAAGATCTTCAAGCCCTGAACTACTGCTGGGGTAAGTCTTTGGTTTCCTTTCTTTTCATATCTTTTGTGGTCACCGAATGTTGTATTTCTCGTAGGACTTTTTCACAACGCCATGTGCTGCGGCTAGCCTGATCATAGGTCAATTATAGCGTCTCCTTGGTCGCTCTTGCAACGCCCGAGTTTACGCTATAGTAAATGGTGCCGTTGACCATCTTTTTTGATCTGTTTGCTACCTATACCGAAGCACATTAAGAGTCCAATATATGTTGATTTCGTCCGCTTTGTTACGTTAATACTTGAGTTACGGCTCTTCTTAATGTCCGTTTTCGGCGCCGATCGTTCCGTTCTGTTCATTATTTTTATTATCTGCTTTTCCCATTCATGGGAAATAATATTTTAATAGCTTTTGTATACCACATTACTGCAGTGTCTTTCGTCTTACGGTGACCAATTCCTTTTATAATAGTATTTTTTCATCATAAGTTTTATGGTACATGTTGTAGTGCATTTTGTTGCAATGTATGCATTATATGTTTTGGTAATTTCTAAGTTTGTGCATTTTTGTGTAGAGTATCCGTAGGCCCTATTATTAAAAAAAAAAAAAAAAAAAAAAAAAAAAATTACACTAATTTGTTTCATGCTTATTCATAGTTACATTGGCATCAATTTTATTTAATAATTTTGTTTAGCTGGTATCTACATTTGTATTTAAGTGATTTTTCTTAGTTACATACTTCATAATGTATAAAATATCTCCTTTTCTTTTGTGAACCGATAGTGTAATAGTCTATCTTGTTTTTGAATAATTGCCTCTAGACATATTTCATCCTAGTTTTCTTCCACCCCTTTTGTGCCTTGCTGACTCCCTCATTGCCAGTTACAGTTTTTTTATATTTTGCCTCTATGATATGGTCAATAGTTTAATTTATTCTGCATTGTCTGAGTTTGTTTTTTTCTTCTCTCCCTGAATGATCATCTCTTGAAAATTCAGTCATTACATTGAGTTTTTGTAATTTCTATTATTGTTGTAATAATTTTTTTACTATTTTTTTTTTGGACTCATTACCCGCTTCACCCCTTTTTCTTCTCTGCTATATATATTACCGCTTTGCTGAACTGTAGCTATGCCTCGACCAAATGGATCAATCAGTGCGAATAATGACGAGAACTCTGTTCATCGCTCATTTATTCCACACCAGGAACCCTATGATGGTGATCCTGCTTCTCTGGATTTCTTTATTTCTCAAATTAATACCATAAAATCTCTCAATGGATGGGATGATAGTATGGCCTTGTGCTACCTCAAGTCTAAACTTGTTGGACCGGCTAGAGATTTCTTTGTGCAATCAGCTCAATTGCAGGATGAGACTTCGTATGCAAAAGTCGTGGATAGTTTCTCTCAATATTTTAAATCTGATGCCAACCCTTCCATGCTTGACCTCCAATCTATTAAGTTGCTACCAGGAGAATCCGTCAGAGCCATGGCCCACAGACTTTCTAATATGGTGTCGAGGGTATTTCCATCTTTAAAAGACGAACATGCACTGAATGAGATGAAATTAAATCACTTTATGCTTGGTCTCCCCTCCGCGATTAAAACCAAGGTTCTCGAACTTGAAATCAAAGACTTTAATGCGGCTGTTGCAAAAGCACAGCATCTCGTTTCCATCCAGGCTTCTGATTCTTCTTCAGGTACTGACTCTTTGAATTTTTTAAGTGCCAAGGTAGATGCGATGCAATCTTCTCTTGAAAAATTGGGGCAATGTTCCTCAGATAATTCTTCTTCCCGTTATAATAACCTAAGACAAAATTCTGTGTTTAAGTCACGTGGTCATAACGTTCGTAATTTCTCGAGAAGCCGTTCTAGCAGAGGTCGCAATCCTTATAAGATAGATTTCAATAGTCAATTTCCAAACCCACAACGATTCAGAAATAACAGCCGACCATCATACTTTCATAATAACAGGTCACGTGTCTCTTGCCAATATTGCAACAAGGCAGGACATGTTCTTAGCAAATGTTTCAAATTTCAAGATGATATAAAATCCGGCAAGCTATCACAAGATTTCGGTGCTGTTCCTGCCCCCTCCCGAGGTCACATCCCTAATACCCCCTCACATAATTCTTTTTTAACCTAAGGCCAACGCTACCTGTTACTGGTGACAGTAGCGGGCCGAATCAGTCTTTTCACCAGGTGCCAAAGTCAACTTTGTCTGCAACGGCACAACCCTTCATTCCTTCATCCAAACCGTCCATTATTCCTCGTGAAAACAAAATTAGTCAACAGCATAATACGCAAAAGATAATAATTTCAACGTCGCAATCCACACAGACTGACCCTGTCACAGTTCGCAATAGTCAGAATGAAATACAGCGTGCCACACAAACTGATAATACCCTGCCACACTTCATATTTAACAACGTCGAAGGCTCTTCACAATCTCTACCAATCATCCAAATTTCGATTGCCAAGGAGGACATGCATGTTCTCTTAGATTCCAGCAGTACTGTAAATGTTTTAGATGAAGATTTTTTTCACTCTATTAAATCTAAGGTTAAATTCAAATATATATCGCGTAAAGTAAATATAAAAACCATCAATTCAAATGTGAACTTTTCAGCATGCATAATTCTGCCATTCAAGATTGGATCAAAATTTCATAAGGCTCATTTTTTCATCACCCCTCTTCAGAGCCAATTCAAAGCCATTTTAGGCTTCAATTTTCTTTCTCAAAATAAGGTTGTTCTAAATTTATCTGATAATTCTATTACAATTAACGATATTCTGCTGCCTCTCTGCAAGGTACCAGAAGTTACTGTCCATATTTCTCAAATGCAAGAAATCGATATCAGCAATAATGTTCACTTACTTAGAAAAGTATGCATGCCTCCACAGGAAACCATATATGCTGAAGTCAAAACATCAAGAGGCTTCAAAGATCAATTTATCTTCCTACCCAAATTTCACAATGAATCAATTCAGGCCGACCCGTCCATTCACTCGTTTAATGATATCTGTGCTGATAGGGCTACACAAGAGTCAAACCCTACCAATAACTTTTCTTATCATCAAAAAGTTGTTGATCTGATACTTTCAATTCCACTGACGAATACGTCTGATGTTCCTCTTTATTTAAATAAAAATCAAATCATTGGCCATGTTGTTCCAATTCAAGAAGATGATATTTCATCAGATTGCAATAACTATTCCGTAAATGATACTCATCAAATAAATTTGATTCTTCCAACTGAAGAGGTCCTTAATAAGCGTAGGCTTGATCTCTTGCCAGCCGATTTTAATCTTGACCATCTTCCCCAAGAGACTCGATTCCAATTCCTAAAATTTTTTTCCAATCATTTCACTGTTTTCTCAAAAGAACTTAATACTCTTGGCCATACAGACAGAGTCACTCCGGACATTCAACTTCTTCCTACCAAAACATTGCCCTTACCAATTCCGCATAGTTTACAAAGTGAGGCTCTTAAGCAATTAAACGAAATGATAAATGCTGGCATAATTCAACGTAATATTTCTAACTGGGCATGTTCTATGCTCCTCGTAAAGAAGAAAGGTGTCGACAAAGACGGTAGACAGCAATATCGATTAGCTCTTGATTTAAGGCTCCTCAATTCAATCATTAGGCTTTCTACATACCCACTTCCACGTATCAACACCATCATAAACAATCTTTCGAAATTTAAATTTTTCTCTGTCTTGGATCTCCCCAATGCATATTGGCAGATTCACATGCCTGATCACTTACAAAATTTACTTTCATTTACTACCCCATGGGGCTCCTTCATGTTCAAAAGACTAGTCTTTGGCCTCAAAAATTCAGCCAGCGTTTTCCAATATTTAATGGATTCTATTCTCGAAGAAACAGCCTGTGAAGGTATCTACGCCTATCAAGATGATATTATTGTAGGAGCAAATTCTGCTGAGGAAACCCTTTTAAAGCTTGAAAAATTATTATGTGTTCTGAAGAAATATAATATTACGTTGTCCCCAAGCAAATGCACCTTTCATACTTCACAAATTAAATATCTTGGGTTCCATATACAGCAAAATAGAATCTACCGTATTGAGTCTAACATTTAAAAAATCACTGCCTTTCCGTCTCCCAAGACAAAGAAGCAAACTAAACGCTTTCTTGGAATCTGCGGATTTTATAGACATTTAATACCAAATTTCGCTGAATTAGCACAGCCTCTGATCGATGTCTCCAAATTAAATGCGAATTTCAAGTGGACCCCTCTCCAAGAAGAGGCTTTTCAAAAGTTACAAGACACCTTTTTCAAAAAACCCTTTCTTATGCTCCCAAAATTAGATGAACCTTTTGTATTGAACACGGATGCCTCAGGATCAGCAATTGCTGCAGTCCTGTTACAGAAGCATGGTGATGAATTTCTCCCCATATCATTCTTTTCTAAAGCTTTATCTCCATCCGAAAAAAAATATCCAGCTCTTAAACTCGAACTTATGGCTATACATAGGGGAATCCTTGCCTTTAAATATTACCTTTTCGGACGTCATTTCAAAATTTTATCTGATTCCAAGCCGTTGAAGCACTATCGACATATTTCATCCCCTGCTGATGTTACTACTCGTTGGCTCATGGACATTGCGGAATACTCCTTCGATTTTCAGCACATTCCAGGCAAAGAAAATGTACTTGCAGACTACCTGTCTCGCCTCGAACAAGATCCCACGACTGATGATTTATCAAGCAACCAAGACATCATTAACTCTGATGAAGCCATTCCAGTGTTCCTCAATCATTTAAACTCTTCAGACCCTGAAAATGAAATTTCACTTACCACCTTTTTAGACGAGCAGTCAAAAGATCCTTTCATTTCTTCTCTCAGAGACAAAATCATGCAAGGAACCCTTCCACAGAAATTTTTCAAGTATTTCATTAACCCACAAGATAATCTTCTCTACCATGCTAATTCAAGTCCTAACTCTAGTTCATCACATGATGCAAGAATTGTAGTTCCTCAGTCACTAATCCCAAAGTTACTACGAATTTTTCATATTGACCATAGTGGCATTCATAAAACATATCAGGGTTTAAAAGCAAAATATTTCTGGAGAAACATCTTCATTGACACAAAGAATTTTGTAGCTTCTTGTCACCAATGCCTTCAATTCAAAAGTCATAGCATTCCGCATGCGCCTCTACAGGTTGCACCTTTCCCGAATGCTCCTGGTATCGAGATTGCCATGGACATCGTAGGCCCTATCCGACAGACATACTACATACTCACCATTATTGACAAATTCAGCAGATTTATGCAACTGTTTCCTCTAAAAAATATCACTGCGAAATCTGTTGCTGATTCCTTACTACAGTACATCTGCATACATGGACGTCCTTCTCTCATTACAACTGACAGGGGTACACAGTTTACTGCAGAAGCACTCCATATATTAAACAAGTCTTTAGGTATTAATCTCCGTCACACTACCCCAAACAGGCCACAAGCTAACTCTTATGCGGAAAGGATAAATGCCGCTATAAAGTCTTCTGTCAAGTCTTTTGTCCAGAATGGGCATCCATTCACGGAAGCTGTCTTGCTACATCAGCCATTGTACAATGCTACAACCCACGATTCCATTGAAGTGGCTCCAAATCTGGTTCATTTTGGGAGAACTCTATCCAATGTCTTTGACACGTACTTTCCAAATCACACACCCAGTTATCCGTCCCAACACCAGTATGTCAGTAAGTGTCTCCAACTCATGGATAACATATACAGGAATGTGTTCCAATCCCATATTGATAAACAAGAGAACCGGAATTGTCTCTACAACAAGAAGGCAAAATTGCGTCGCTTTAAAGTCGGAGATGTAGTGTACATAAAAACAAGATCGTCTTTCCGCCCTACCCTTTATGGGCCATACGTAGTGATTCGCCTCGTCAGTCCGGTAATCGTGGCAGTGAAACGCGAAAACAGCCCCGTCATTACTGAATCACTTATCCACATTGACTCCATATGGAAGGTGCCAAGACGAAAAGACCATCTGAAAGAATCAGCGTCACTTCATAAATCTCAGACCCCACAGCACCAAAAAGGATGTCAGGTCACCCCAACTGCAGTTCCTTCCTTTCCTCATGTGTCTTCAACATCTGCTGTCCCCTGTAACTGTGATGAGTGCGATGGTGGTGCATCACAACTGGAAACAGTGGGTGTTGTGTCTTCACGGACTGAACCCTATGGCGTGATGGAAGGTCCTACCACCCCGTTTCAGCCTCCAGTGGCAGAAGTGTCTGGAGTATCTCAGATGTCAACACCCCCTCCTGAACTGTCTCCCATTTCGACTGCCCCCGAAAATGGGTATGCGAATGATGACTCCCCTCCCTGTCTGATGCCTGAAACCTCCTTACCTGATAGCACACTTCTGCAGAGTCCTCCCCATACTCGCCTACAAGGAGTGGAGATGACTGACAGTGCTCCTCAGTGTACCCTGGCAGATGAACAGACTGGTGACGCATCCTCCCAGGACTCTCGTGGTACAGGACACGCAAGGTATTTTCTTCGAAAGAGAAGCAAGTAACTTTTTTCCTTTTTCTTCCTCTTGTAAGAATTTCGCCAGAGAATGTATGACATCTGAAATGTAATTCTATTTTCTCCATGAACAATCCTTTTTGCACCCACACTTACTGTCACAAAGAAGACATTGTATTTTTTTTCTTCCATATAGCCAACCTTGTTTAGCATTGAAGTGTCACTAGTGTATATTTTTTTTTGCTCACCCCAATTGTATTTAATGTCTCATATAGCCAAGTTTTTCGCATTGAAGTGTTATTTGCAAATTTTTTTTTCATTCCACTCATAATTTCACTCTCATTGTATATCTGCAATATAACTTGTCCAGTGTTCTAAATGTGTTTCGTGTAATAATATTATGGAAGTGTTTTTTTTTAATCCATATGTAACTTGTTAAATTTACTACATAATGTGAGTATTCATGTGCATGGTTTTCATCTCTCACAATACCTTGATGACTCCCTTTCCTCTTAAAGACTATCTGTAGCACTAGAGAAAGTCTTAAAAACTTTCTGGTCACATGATTCTAGTGTATGAGAAGGAACTGATCAGCCTTCTCATTAGATAGTGTGCCACTCCCTTTGACCCTTTTATTCAACTTCTTTCTTTTTGTGTAGTGTCAACACATGCACCTGCTGCAGCCTGAATGTCTCACTTTATACCATTACAATAGTGCCTGACTTACAATTTTTTTTTCTTCACCAGCCATAAGCTACAGCAATATTTTATTGAGGTCTTGTTTAGTGTAATATTTTCTTTCAGGTTCCTACTTACAAATATATTATGTACATGTACTGTGTTTTTTTTTTTTTTTTTCAGACTTTTGGGTACCCAGAGAGTGTATATATTATGATGTGCTAGGGTATAAACAAAGGATCCTTTGCTAGCCCAATTTTTTTTTCGTGTTTCTTTGGCCAAACGTTTTTTTCTCTTACTGTATCTCATGACAATTGATTGTACATTTTTGCTAATTAGTTTAATTTTTTTCTTGATGCTTCAAAGTTTTTTTTTTTTTTTTCTCTTGCTTTATTTATGACATGCCTAATAATGTGAGATCAGAGGTAGCGAATAACATAACTGCATTACCTTTCTTGAGTATTTTACTACTGTGATACATGGAATGATATGGTACCATCCCAGATTTGGTGTAAGGACAGTATGTCCTGATTTCCTATTTATACCTCTTGTAGTCATTTTATATTGTGCATGTCAATTTTTGTACAAAAGGGGATCTTGCAACACAAAAAAAAAAAAAAAAAAAAAATTTTTTTTCCTTGGCTTTAGTATTTTTTCTCTCGATGTGAGGGGAGGAACATGTGATGGAAATATCACATCACATGTATTCCTGTTTTGCATTTTCTTCCATAAGCATTAATTTTACAATGTGTGTACTCCTGGTTCTTCCCCCCTTTTCCTTTTTAAAATGTTTTCCCCGGCTAGCCAGTTTTTTTGTGTGCTTCCAATATGGCGGCACGCTTGCACCACGTGTTCCTTCTTCAACAGTCACTGCGATTTTCGAGCATCTCGCCAACTCTTCATAATGAGGATCATAAGCGCCACTGGCAATCCGGCCATCTCCTCCGCGGCAAAATATTTCATCATTCCCCGGATGACGTCAGGGGTTTTCTGCCCGCGCTTACCTTTGAACCAAACGCGGCGCTTTCTCCTCCCTGCCTGTGACGTGTGGCCGGGGTTACCGAGAAAAATTGGCGAAGGCGAGCCGTCTGGAAAGAGCAAGACTTCACTTCACCTTTTATCGCCCCCACAAGTACGACGCACTAGGGAAGAGCTCCCCAACACGAACAACGTGGCCTTTTTGTTGGAGGCGGCAGGAACAGTACCGTAGTAAATGTTTTAGGACCGATAAGTCTCCGTTAGGCAAATAAGACACCCCCTCCTTGTTAAATTACTTCGGTTTAAATTTTCAAAAATATACAAATGTTGCAAGCTCCCCTTTTCTGTAGTATTTGACCGAATTACATGGCGTGTGCGCCATTTTACCTTTTTGAAATACATCATGTATAATCTATCTCCTTCTTGAATAGAACCCCATTAAATGTTCTTTCGCACTAATGTTAATGTACCGTACATTCTGCCAGTGAATAAAGTTCTCCTGTTAGTAAGTCTAGTTAGAGTGTTTGTCTTTCATGTGTGTTTCCCTTTTCTCTCACGGAAGATCTTCAAGCCCTGAACTACTGCTGGGGTAAGTCTTTGGTTTCCTTTCTTTTCATATCTTTTGTGGTCACCGAATGTTGTATTTCTCGTAGGACTTTTTCACAACGCCATGTGCTGCGGCTAGCCTGATCATAGGTCAATTATAGCGTCTCCTTGGTCGCTCTTGCAACGCCCGAGTTTACGCTATATTTGATCTTGGCTTTTTTTGAGATTATTATTATTGGGTGAGAGTCACTGTGAAATTTCTGTGCATGAACTCTTTTTTAATATGATTCTTAATGTATTCTAAGGTATTTAAAATAATAAATGTACTTTAAAACATGAAGCTAATTGAAAGTTTCTTATTGCTGCATTTTTATGTAATGCTAATGCATTTTATTTAACTTAGACAATGGAGAACATGTTTATACTTACACATTTTGTTATTGATAATATTGATTTATTTTAGCAAATAAAATTTTTTAATATCACAGTGTAAATAATTTAAGTAAATGATTAAAAAGTTTAAAATTTTTCTCAGCAAATTGCAGTATCTAATTTCTGTTTATAAAGATCATTACAGCCTGCATATTCATGTTTATATTTTGTAATAAGAGACATATAATATTCATTATTTTGAAGATTTCATTTAATTTATTAAGAACTCTATTAAATATTTAGAATGTTTATTTCTATGTAAAAATTTTTCAGATCAAAGTTGGACGCGAATCATCCCATTCACCTAGTCCAATAAAAATTAGTGAGAATTTAGTTGATAAAAAACCAGATGTTCCTCCTCGACATTCGTTTAGGTAAAATTATTTATTTCTGCATTCTTTATTTTATGCTAAGATTACCTTTTAATACTTCTTTTATTTCTCATATCTTTTTATCCTATCCATGATATTATTCTATAAATTCAATTTGAATATTAGATTTCCAGCAGAATTAACATTTACATTACATTTTAAATTTCCATTTCTTCAAACATGACTTATTCTGTAGTCAAAAAAGTTCATTTATCTCATCATTGTGATGATACCAAAAGTAAACAGATGTTCTTTACAAATCTTTTGTGTTTATGCAAGATTCAATTTGATTTAGTTGAAATTCTAAATATAGACAACTAGCTGCTACTCGCGACTTCGTCCGCGTCGGCTTTAGAATTAGGTCCCGACAGAAATGTAGCATGTGTGAATAACAAATATTGTTGCGACAAAAGGAACTGCATTTAAATATTATTTGCTTTTTACTTGTTTCAAATGAAGTATAATGCATGTTAGTATACTTCATTTAAAATAAGAGAATATGCACAGAGTTACTAAATTTAGATTTTTTTCAGGCATTTGGCGAATAGATACAGTTATGACAGTATTTGCGAACTGTTTTGTAAAAGAAATATTTATGCTATATGCATGAATTTTAGTCTATGTTAATCAGGAATAGAGCAGCTTTCGTGAAGCTGCTCTATTCCTGAGCTTAGAGAGCATTAGTGAAAAAGTTTGAGAATCGGTTCTGTAGTTACAGAGATACCCAGAGAGTGTAATGTATTAGAATTATTTTGAGTGTTCCTGTAAAGGAACTATTTATGCTACGTGCATGAATTTTAGCCTATAATACTCAAGAATAGTGTAGCCTACTATCAGTAAAAAAAGTTTAGGAATTGGTTCAGTACTTACAGAGATGCACATAGAGCGTAATGTAATTCTTATTAGCATCCCTGTAAAAGAACTATCTGTGATATATGCATTAAAGGTAGCCTATAACACTTAGGATGCCACCAGAGTCTAAGAAGTTCTGCTCTCAAAACTGCAAGAAGGGAGGTGCCAGACTCAAACCCTGGTCACACCTGTCGACCTAGCCGCTCCCAGTTTTCCGTGGTTTTCTAAAAAACCTCGCATAAATACGGGCTAGGATCCCTTAGAAAATCCCCCACAGAGGAATTTTAAATATAGGCCTAGGACCCTAGTGCAGTCAATCGGTCTTAATCCAAAAACAAACAATGATACTCAGGAATAATGTAACTTTTAATCAGTGAAAAAGTTTTAGAATCGGTTTAGTAGCTAAAAAATGCCCAGAGAGCGCAATGCATAGAATTATTTTGAGTGTCTTTGTAAAAGAATTATTTATGCTATATGCTTGAAAGGCTGCCTGTATGTTAATCCAGGGCATAAGCTATTTTCATTACAAATTTTTTCAAATCCGTTCAACCATTTTTGTGTGATTCAGTCAAAAACATCCAAACACACAAACGTACACATTTATTTTATATTATTGGTAGGATTTGGAAATTTATGAACTTTAAGAAACACATCTGGATTTTTCTTGGTGCTTACGTATTATCCCAGCGGTCATTCCCGCCAAACTGTTTTATCGTCAAATGGGTTGCCAAACTGTTGCCAATCGTATTCAAAACCATTAATAATTTCATGTGCCCGGCATTTATTTCGGCAAAAAATCGCTTGTCTTGGCGGACCGCCGGGGTAATACGTAATTACCCCTTTCTTTACCTATGCTTTTTAATTTGGCGTAAAATCAACATAATTTCCATGTTTTTCAAATGCATGTAATTTTGCAAATAGAATTTCTGCTTTATTTCAAAAACATAAATCATTTTGTGCGTTCGATAAAACGGCTTTTAATTAATAGTTTGAAAAGTAGTTAAAATTTCAAAATTTTGAGCCTCTGGTGCACTTTACCGAAGTTATGGGCTCAATCATGCTCAAATTTTCAAAGCTCTGCTTTCTGTAGATTTGTCTGGAGAACATTCATTTTTATTATTACAGATAGATAGATTTGGCATAAAATTGACTTAATTTCCGTGGTATTTAATGTTTTTCAGATGCACGCAGGCTTATTTATTGAAGTAATAGCATTCTTGTTAGCTCAAAACATGAATCATTTGATACGGGCGAAACTCGCCAACCATGGCAATGTAAAAACGGTTTTTAATTAATAATTAAAAAAGTAATTAAAAATCTAAAATTCGAATTAGCCTATAACCAACTCCAGTGTCCCCTCTATATCTAAACCAAAATGCATCCTAATCGATTCAGCGGTTTAGGCTTGAAAGCGTCATAAACAATCAAACAAACAAACTCACTTTCGCATTTATAATATTAGTTAGGATACTATGAATGATTTAGCACTTAATAAAGATTTCATTATACTGTATCATGTGTATTTTTGTCGCTAATGTTTAATACAATACAAGAAGCATACAAATTTAGTGAGTTTAAATTTAGTTTTAGTAAATTCAAGAATAAAGATTTAGCCACAATACATCTATTTTTATATCAATGGACATTGTCCCAGAAGGTGGTAACGTTCTGTGATTCTTAATCAATTAGAGATAAAGTGGGTAATGTAAATTGAAAAAAATGTTCAAAATAAGAGAGTAAAAAAAGACTATGTTAAGAAAAAATTCCTCTCATTCATTTTCAAAAAACTATACTTTTTAAATATCTATACGATGCCTGTATGAAAAAATTCCCTGTCAGAAAAATGTGCCCCATAGGCTATGAGGTAATGTACAAAATTTGAGAAATATATCTTAAAATGTGTTAGAGGTATCATTCAATTAGAGTAATCATCTAGTAAAATCAATTAGAGTATCTCTAATTGATTAAGACAAACATATGCTGACTTAAACCATTCTTTAATGGTTCTCATAGAGAAAAAATTCACATTGAATGATCACATTTCTGGGGTCATATAGAAATTATGAAAGAAAATACTTTTTTGCACTCTAGGAATAAACATTTATATTCAAATTTATGTATGTTCCCTGGTATCTTTGTTATTATATATCTCTGAGACATTTTATGATGAAAGGCTGAAATTTTGTATTTCTCCTCATTAGTGCATTGGGTATATTTTACTAATCTATTATATAAATGTGAAAGTTTGTTTGTTTATTCGGGAACTCCTACCCCACCGTTCAGCCGATTGGCTTGAAATTTTGTACAGACTTTTATAACAGTACAGGAGAGGTTGTAGGTTGCTTTAAAATTCTGGAAATCCACCTGTTTCCTAATTTCCAACAATTTGTCACAATTTTCAGGGTGGAAAGCTACTCAAATGTCTGGTTTGAGCACCAGAGCTCATTCTAGGTAGGAAAAAGGGCACTACATATCCTGATTAAAAGCACTTCTAATTTGGAAAAAAAAGTTCTTTAAAAATTGAGTAAAACAATGCTTTATTGATTAATAAATTAATAATAATTAATAAGTGATCTTTATTAATAAATTAATTACTATTAAATTAGATAACATTAATTAAGTTGATAAAGCTAAATAATCTAAAAGAGTTAATTACTTTTTAAGTAACTTTTTTAAGGAACTTATTAAAATAAATTATAATAAATAGTTAAGTTAATAAGAATATTTCTTTAAAATATTTATAAGGATTCTTCTTTTTATAACAAAAATATTCACCCAAACAAGCCTAACAGACAAGAAAATGCTTAATTAAGTAAACATTTTGCATAAGAAGCAATTTCAATAAAAGATTATTTGATCATCTTGTTAAGAATCGTCAATAAAAGTAACTAAATTAAGACACACTTGTAATAAAGTTAATTTGTTCTAAACCTAATTTTTCATTTTTATAACTTTTTTTTTAATTTTTAAGTTATTACACCTATAAAAATTATTCATTCAATTTTTCATCACTCACTTGTCTTTGTAAGATTTCAATAGTACAAATAATTAAAATATTAGGTTGTAACGAAAGTTTCCCGCCACCGCAAACTTCGTCAGCACACAGTTCTCGTTGGCGTATTTGCTCATATTTTGTCAAACGATTTTTGGCATTTGAAAGAAAGAGGTTTACTTTATAACACTGTGTTGTGAAATCTGTAAAAAATATAGTTATCATTAAGTATAAGGTGTCTCAAATAGAACTATCACTCTAGAGGATTAGAATCATCATTTACTTCCAGTTGTGTTGCAAAAAGTCAGCTACATAATATCAACGAATTATGAGTACAGCTTTAAGTACTATTGTTGTATCATGTGACACTGTGCAGGTTTGGTACCGAAAGTTCAAAAACAGTTATCTAAGGAGTTAGAAGTTAGTATTTCAGGCAGATATGACGGAAAACTTTCGTTACAACCTGATATTATAGTTAATGCATGAAAATATTAATAACACTTCTGTTCAAAATAACCATATAATGGTATAAATATCTATTCCAGTTAATCAATATATGTTCCACTACAAATTCCAGTTATTTATTAAAGTTTTTGAAAATGTACAACAATAGCTGAATTTTTTTTTCAGGATTATCATGCAGCCATTATAAGTATTCATCTCTTAATTTTAACAATCAGTTGGTCACCTATATAAATGACAATATTGAAATTGCTGGATTTTTCTCTCCCTTTCTCTCCCTGTCTAGCTCAGAAAGAAAACCAGAAATTAAGAAAGAAAATCAAATTATGTTTTGACAATAAATTTATAACTTTTGAACAAATTAAGATGTATTTTTAAAAATTGGACTCTGAATCAATTTTTGCATTTAAAAGTGATCCCCAAAATTTTAAACAAATCGGTCCATTAATAAAAAAATTATAGATGAATGAATTTTTACACTGTTTATTTCCATCCCTCCTTCTCATCACAGAGACAAACCATGCATATTTAAGGATGGGGCGCTACTACCCTGACAGAGCCTCCTGCATGCTTAGTTCTATTACCATAAAAGCAGCTCAAACTAATTATTATATTCAAATTTAAACGTTCTAAGTTGGCTTCTTTATTTTTTTTAACATAACAATGTATTTTCTGTAAACATCAAGTGGTTCACCAAAAAAAAAACGTCTTTATAAACCACCCACCCCCCAGGAATTTTTCAGCTGTGGTGGTCGGAAGTACTTTCAAAGACAGGTGCAATAAGAAGGCATGTTATTGGCTTTTTGCATCGGCCTGCACATGGCAAATTTCTCCCTTCATTTGTCAAGTATCATTAGCACGTTATGTGTGAGCAAGCGAATAAGAGTTGAACAAATAAAAGGGCTAAAGAAACTTCCATAGAGATAAAAAAAAAAAAAAAAAAAAACTTTATGGGCAAAAGAGAATGTCTAGTTTTTCATTATCTGGGCGCTAACATGAATCAAAAGGCAACAGGGTGTAATTTTTTAAAAAAAGGGCATCGGGGCTCGCCGCCCCATTGACCCCAGCTAGAATCATCTCTGTGAGCACATTAGTGTTTCCTACGAATGGGCTCAAACATAGTTGACAAAGTTAGATTTATTTATTACCTTCAATAATTGAAGTGAGATTGACATCATTTTGATGTCATGAGTGTAAAAATGCATTAGAAATCCTAATTGGGTTAACAAGCTTTTATAAAAAAATTACACCACAAGCAAAATAATAAACTTCCACCATTTCAGATACTATAGAAAAGTAAATAATGTGTTTTTTTTTTTTCTTCTTCATTCACTAATTCATGTTAGATATTCACTGATTCATGTTAGATAAAGGTTCATAAATGTTAGATATTGCAACTGAGACTGATGTCATTTTGGCATCATGAGTTTAAAAGTGAGTTAGAAATATTATAAACCAGTTTTATTGACAATTCCAGTTTTTAAACCAATAATAAAACTAGAATCGGTCAATAAACTGGCTTATAATGACGGTCAATAGAGACTACATCCCAGCCTTAGTTAAAAGTCTTTGATGTAAAAACTTACTATTCTAAAAACCCAAAGTATTTTGTTTAATACCTGAGCTACCCTTGCCGATTTTTGAGCACTATGATTTTTCAGCAACCATAATCACAAAAGGAAGCTTGCATTTTTTAAAACTGTGGGAAATTCAAAAGTCGCCTCAAGGTGGAAAATACTAATTAACATAATACATGGTATTCGTTATCAGTCTGATGATGGTCGTCATATGTATGATGCCTAAAAGTCATGCAAAATGTTGGCAAGTTTGGAAGACTTTTGACGGTATATATATTAGATGTACTTTTTTGTTGTTGTTGTTGAATTCTAGCTTGCTCTCTTTGAAAACTACTGTGTGAAATAACCAGATTCAACTACTCAAGGTCTGAACATGATGTCATAAATTAAAAGTTGCATGAAATTTGTAAACTTTGCAACACAATTAAACATCCTATTTGCAATTTGAGCAGTTCTAAATAGCTCCTCGAGGTTATACAATTGGAGGTTTTTCAAGAGCCTGAACCATTGAGGATTTAACTATTTAAATTGGCACAGCTTGGATATTTTCCACTGCAGTGAGATGAAATATTTTGCAGTGCTAAATACATCAATCTGACAAGAATTATTCTTAAAAATGTATAAAGAGCTGTTTTAATGGCAATGTGTAAATTCCAAAGAATCACCAAAGAAAAGAAAGACACCATTGGTTTAAAATATCTAATGTTTCTTTAAATTGCACATTAAAGAGGGAGAAACAAAGATAGATAATATTAATATAGTAATATAGTAACAGTAGAGAGATTTGTTAGGTTAATATGGATTAAACCACAGTATATCATGTTAATAAATATTTTGTGAAATTAAACGTGTTCTATTCGTCATTTTACAACTAATTAAACTATAATCCTATGTTGCTTTAATATACCCCACATTAGTTTCAACAAAGGAACTACTGGAACTTTTTTGTTTTTACACAGGTAGTTATGATTATATTTTAGAAAAATACTCATTTCCTACTGTGCGAAGAACAGGCACGCAGTTGGGAATATTTTTGTACAAGACTAGTGCACAAATTTAAAAAATTGTAACCTTTTGAAAATTACCAAGAGGAATTTTTTCTTAAAATACTCTTTTTTTATTACCTTATTTTGGACATTTTTCCAACTTACATTGCCCACTTATGCACAATCAATAAAGTATGTTACCACCTTTTGGGGGACATAATATGGAATTTCACTGAAAAAAGTTTCGGAAAAATCAGAGAATTTTAATTGATCCTAAATAAAGAATATTTTTGATGATATCATTTACAAATAACACACTATCATTTTATGCATCCTTAATTAGTTAATTGCATGTAGTAAATGTAGATGACTTAGTCACACAATGACTTATGTTTTTCAAAATTGAACATGTGGAGTGAGTGAATATTATTTTTTACTTTTGTATTGATTCTCACCCAATCTCTTGAATTATCTACCCCTACAATTACTATTGTACTATGCAGGGGTTGCGCTGGCTTTTTTAAACATTTCGCCAAATTAGATTTTTCCAGACATCATTAAGAAAAGCAATTGTCAATGTTTTCACCAAAACGTATTTTCTTTTGCCAAACTAATTTTATTTTTGCAATTTGCGATGTTGGCGATCAACAGCGCGACCCCTGACTATGTTTTATTTCATACTGGCTGTTTTTCTTTGCATATTTAACATCATATATGTTTCCTTTTAGTCAAGAAGATAACATAAAAATGAGAGGTGCTTCTATTTCAGAGCAGCTGACACAGGTAAACAGGATATTACAATTTTATGTAGTAAAACTATCTGAACAAATATGTTGTATTTATATATATATATATATATATATTATGATTTGGGATGAAAAAGTTTTAATTTTATATGCATTGAAACTAAAGGAAAGTGGATGTGTTTGAGCTTAACTTTGAACAATTTTATATTATCACATTTCAATAAAAATATGCCTAACATTGCTCAGCAATAGAAGAACAATCATATTAATATTCTCATTTGCTCAGAAATTTTTCGTCTATTATTTGCTTAATAATTTAGTTATTAAAAAGTGATATTTATGAAGATCAGTAATTTGATGCACTTTGATCAGTGATTATTTAATGCATTACTTTATTGACTATTTTACTTCTTGATATATATATTAATAGATGCTGCCCAGAAAGTATAGTGGCTTAGGAAACATTCTATCATGCCTTGGTTCCAGGTTTGAATCCTGGCTTGGGCATGGATGTTAACTTGTCTGTCCCTTTATTGGGGTTATATTAAAAGTTGGGGATAATGCTCCCTGCCCCCATGATAAAATGGCCAGTGTTTTGGGTGTTAGTAGTGGTAAACACTGTATAAGCAAGTGTCCACCCATTAAATAAAGTTAATAGCAAGGTCCTTACAAAATAAATAATTGCAATAATTAACAACTAATACGGAATAATTGTAAACTGAAGACATAAAGCGTGTCTGGTATAGTTTTATTAATTAAAAAAAATCAATAAGTATAAAATTTTGGCAACTACTACTACATGCTCATTTAATTCTCATATCGTAGGATTTGATAAATTTTTGTATTTATACAATAGTTACTAACAATATTCTCATATTTTTTTGTTTCTTTATTCTAAAATTTTCTTTGACATTTATTTTGTCAACATTATGCATGTTCTCTGTCATTTTTTAATATTCTATTATGTTTGGATACATGTTTGGCATATTAGTAAAGAATTTTTGTATAATGACTTTAAAAAAAATATTTAGCTAGTTATATAACCTTTCCATTCCCAAGTAGCAGAATTTTGTTGAAATCTCAGAGTCCCAGAGACTTGCTCGAAATTTCTTCCACCCTTTGAGAAATTTCAGCTTCTTTTTAGGGATGATCAGTAATCAGTTGTTCTCACCTTTTATATGTAAATATGAAGTGCAAAGATTAATCTCCTTGGGATTGAAAGGCAAAAAGAGTTTATTACTGAGAGAGTGGCTTTCTAAATGTTTCTTGATCCAAAAGTAAACTTTAAAGCTTGGCTTTGTTGAACTCGAGTATTATACATTGAACTTTAGGATTTTTAATAATAGAGGCTTTATACCATGAGAAAAGTATTTTTTTTTATATAAATGTATGTGTTTTAAATAAGAATTTATTAATATTGTAACATGTAATGTTGAGGATTAATAATGATATGTGCACAAAAAATATAAAAGGATCATTTGTGGTATTATAATGAGTCGTTATTGGTGATTACATAATTGGCTTAGTTTTAATAACCTTATTTTTCTAGAAATTTTAGTGGTTTTTATTGTAATTGTATTATTATGATTCTACTGTTTACCAAAGTAGTAGTTTTTATAATCAAAGTTCATTTTACTTTAATGGAACAACTAGTGCACTAAACTAGTTTCTTCTTGGATCTTCATTAAATTGAGAGCTTGGCTGGATTGGAAGGACTACATAGAAGATCACTGCCTATTTATTACCACTACTGATGCATGTTTATTATGTATTTGTTTATATAACTTGTATTAGTGTAGAATGTTTTCTTTAAAAATTCTCAGAATTGTAGTGCTTTATGTAAAACACTCTTTCATTAAAATAATATCTTGTAAATAAAATGTTTGAAGCATAAGTAACCAAGCAAACTGTTCTTAATAGAGTCCTAAAAGAGATAAAGCTCAACTAATTTCTCGTATGGCTAAAATGGGAACTGCTACTTTGCCTCTTCAAGGTGCTGTTCCTGCTCAAGTCAGTAGTGATTCTGAATCTGAGGTAATGTATACTTTGTTTTTATTGCTTGCTATTATAACATAATCTTTAAATAATTTTTTATGCTTTACTTGTCATTCTTTTTCAGGCTGAACCTCCACAGCCACCTTCTCCTGCACCTCAAAATATTTCAAGAACTTCATCCCCAAAAGCTTTCAGTAAACCAAGATCGCGAACTAATTCTGGACCTGTTAGCGTTTCAACTCCACCTTTGCAACAGCAGCTTCCTTCAGGTTAATTTCATGTTGTTCAACCTGTCTTTTCCTCAATTATCTTTTTATGTGTATATAAATACCATTTAACATTGATTTGATATCACAAATTATTTTTCTGGTCCCAATGAAAACTCATAAATATTTATATAAAGTATTTTTTAATTCAAAGTTTCCTTAATTTTTCATTTTTATTTTTACTCAAAATTCCTTTCCCAGCTAGTATTATTGCCTTTCTTAAGCTGATTAAAGATTAAGAAAAGGTAACTTGTAAAGAGTAAGCCACAGGTATTTATATTATTTAATTGCTACAGTTACAATTATTTAATTGCTAAAGATTTATATATATATTTGATAAGAAATTTGTGTTTTGTACTTGTAGCAAGTTTAAAAATACTTGTAAGTTCGTAGAGTATTTATTTAAACAAAACGGAATTTCTTTTTGCATCAATAATAACTTCCTGTTAAATTTTCAATGGCATACAAAGGTACTAAATATTTACTTATTGAAGAATCCTTGATTTAACAAATCTATTTGTTTGCAGTTAACTATGTGCACACACATATTTTGCATTAAACTTTACAAATACACATGCATATTAAATTGTACTGACTTCGTTTACATTATTATGTTCCTTTCACTGTTAGAGTTTTGTCTATTTTGTGTATATGGGAAATGTTTCTTGAGAAAAGTGTATGTAAATTTCTATTATACTGTAGTAGTTTGTAAAAATAACATAGATTAGCAGTCATAAGAAAGATTTTTTAAATATATATATTCAATTTTATTTTGAGTCCCCAGACTTTCTTTTTAAATAAACAAGGTCATATCATAATTCACATACATTTTCTGTGGTATTTGTGAAAGCTTTTAAGCAACAAACTTTTAAATTCAAATATTAGATTTTCAGTGAGAATAAAAGTGAAGAAATGTTTGATAGAAAATAACTGGAACACATAAATTGATAAGCAATACTTTTAAATGCATAAATAAGCTACTTTTTTACATTAGGTGCTATGCCGTTCCAAACTAGTCCATCTCCTAATCAAATGTCCCTTTATGCTCAATCTGTAATGCCAACGCAACCATTTGTGGTAAGTATATTTGCTTATTTTGTCATTTATTGTATCTTGCATTTAGCATAAATTATAAAAGTACTAAAGTGCAAGAGCTGATTTTTTTAAATATTTATTTGTGTACTGTAAAATTAAGTTAAAAGATGGTACAACTTCTACTGATTTACTTACTTGAGTGAGATGTTCAAGAAATCACAGCTTTGAGACTGTTACAAATAAGTAACAAATTCAGTTGATTGTTTTGCCTGCTAACTTCAGTACTTTATTCAGCTGTTCTGTGCTGCAGAACTTTGAAATAAGGTACAACCCTTCTCTTAAAAAGGGAGTGTGAGATCTCGGAAATTCATTTGGGAATGAAACTCCATTAATAATAGTACTTTTAGGATGTTCACCCCTAGCGTTCAATAGGGTGTTGATTCAGAGAAGAAAGCCTCTGAAAATTCGTACTTCTCCTAACTGATATTATAAATGCGAATGTGAGTTTGTCTGTTTATTACACTTTCAAGCATAAACTGCTGAATCGATTATGATGAATTTTGGTATAGAAGTGTGAGTTGTGTAACCTCTAGGAAAAAAATAATTATCTTTGTTTAAACAAATTTATGTAAATACCTAATGGCAACAACAACAAAAAGATATATGGTTAGTTTTTAGAACAACAATGGTTACAAAAAAAATGTGATATGTTAACAAAATAAATACTTTATTGATGAATTATGTAGTTGAAATTTATTTTTAAAGCTAATTAATATCTTTTGATGTAGTACATTTCTTTTGGTGACCCTGAGTTTGTAAGGATATGCCAAATACCGAGGACTCAGAAAACCTGTCGAATGGTGCTAATTCTTCGGAAACTATGAAGGTTAGTGTGAAAATCCCACCTTTCTGGGTAGACAAACCAGAAATTTGGTTTTATCAGATAGAAGCTCAGTTTAAAATTAATTCCATAACTAATGAAGATACTAAGTTTAATTACATTGTGTCACAAATGGAACCTAAGTATATAGACACTGTTTGGGACATAATAACTGATGAAGCTGAAAATAAATATTCATTGGCGAAAGAGCGTTTATTAAATGCATTCAAAGAAAGGGAAAACAAAAGAATCAGACACCTTTACACGGAAATTGAAATTGGCAATATGAAACCAAGCCATTTATTGCAAAAAATGAAATCCTTGGCGACCAATGATGTTTCTGACATAATATTGAAAACGTTGTGGATGGAAAAATTACCACATCATATTAAGCATGTATTAGTGGTTAGTGATGAAGGGATTGATAAACTGGCGACAATGGCCGATAAGATTTTTGACATACATTCCAGAAATAACAAAACCTGATTTACTAATTTCTAAAACAAAACACAATGTTGAGCATTATATAACTACTAATGGAAAACCAATTTATTCTAAAGGAAGACAATTAGATCCTAAAAGATTAGAAATAGCCAAACAAGAATTCGCTTTTATGCTTGAAAACGATATTATAAGACCATCAAAATCACCGTGGGCAAGCCCACTTTATTTAGTTGCAAAAAAAGACGGCACTCTGAGGCCATGCGGAGATTATCGCCGCTTGAATGATATTACAGTACCAGATCGCTACCCTTTACCCAGAATTGAAGACTTCCACCATATTTTGAAAGGCAAAAATATATTTTCCAAACTTGATTTGCTTAAAGCGTATTACCAAATTCCAATAGCAGAAGACGATAAACAGAAAACAGCCATAATAACACCATTTGGACTCTTTGAATTCAACGTAATGAGTTTTGGATTGAGAAACGCTCCCTCAACTTTTCAAAGATTCATCAATGAAGTTTTTTTTTGGACTGGATTTTATTTTCCCATACTTGGATGATATCTTAATAGCATCAGAAACTGAGGAACAGCACAAGAAGCATCTTACGGAAGTATTTACTAGAATTCATCACTATGGTCTACGTATCAACCTATCGAAATCAGTAATGGGAGTAGAGAAATTAGAATTTTTGGGTTATTTGATAATGCCAAACGGCTCAAAACCTCTTCCAGAAAAAGTACAAGCCATAACAAATTTTAAACTTCCTGAAACTATTTACGAGCTTCGTAAATTTTTAGGCATGATTAACTTTTATAGACGATACTTAAAGGATGTGGCTAAAATTCAAGCTCCCTTAAATGAATACTTAATAGGTTCAACAAAGAAAGATCGGAGGAAAATTCCTTGGACAGAAGAAGCAAAAAATCCTTTGAAAAATGCAAAGAAGATTTAGCCAATGCTGCTTTATTAACCTTTCCTAATCCAGATCTGCCATTAGCTTTATGTACAGATGCCTCTAATTTTGCAATTGGATCTGTTCTACAGCAATATGAAGACGGAGACTGGAAACCAATAGCATTTTATTCCAAAAAGTTAAATGACACTCAAAAAGCTTATAGCACATATGATCGGGAACTTTTTAGTATATATCTTTTAATCAAACAGTTTAAACACATGCTAGAAGGACGAGAATTCACGATATTCACAGATCACAAGCCAATTACATTTGCATTTAAACAGAAAAATGATAAAGCATCACCAAGACAATTAAGACATCTGCAATATATTTCTCAGTTTTCAACAAATATAAAATACATAACCGGGAAAGATAATATTGTGGCAGACTCTATGTCTAGAATTGAATCAGTTTCGGACATCGATTATGACAAAATAGCAGATGAACAAATCAATAATGAAGAATTAAAAGAATTACTAAATAGTAGCAAAAATTTAAATTTTAAACAATATCCATTGCCCTCTGGAAAAATAATTTGGTGTGATGTATCAACTTCAAATATTCGACCGTTCATACCACAAGCATTTCGAATGAATGTTTTCCATAAAATACATGACTTGAATCATCCTGGCATCAAATCATCGATGAAACAAGTTGCATCAAGATTCATTTGGAAGAATATTAAAAAAGATGTTAAAGAATGGGCTAAAACTTGCATTGCTTGCCAGAAAAATAAAATTGTTAGGCACACACATTCTAAATTCTTCTCATTTGAAGAACCTGATGAAAGGTTTAGCATAATTCATATAGATATAATTGGCCCCTATCCACCATCGAATGGGAATAAATATTGCTTAACTTGCATCAATCGTTTTACTTGCTGGATGGAAGTTATACCATTAGAAAATATCACCATGGAAACAATCAGAAAAGCATTTTATGCAAACTGGATTTGCCGCTTTGGTGTTCCATACAGTATGATCACAGACAGGGGAACTCAATTCAGATCACAACTTTTCAAAAATTTGGGTGTTATTTGTGGAATTAAAATGCAAACAACAAGATCGTACCACCCACAAAGCAATGGAAAAATTGAAAGACAGCACAGAATTTTAAAAGCAGCCGTTAGAGCTCACAATTCAGTCAAATGGACTGAATCTTTACCAACAATACTCCTTGGAATACGGGCATCTCTGTGTGATGATGCCAACTGCTCCATTGCAGAAATGGTTTATGGTAAATCACTGAAGCTACCAAGAGAATTCTTTCAAGAACCCCAAACCAAAGTGGAGCCAGATACTTTCACTGATGAACTGCAAAAGCAAATGGAAAAATTAAGACCAATTAAAAGCCGACGTAAAAGAAGTCAGAAAATATTTTTTCACAAAGATTTAGAAATGTGTTCCCGTGTGTTTGTCAGAGTAGACCGTGTTAAAAAAGCTTTAGAACCCCCTTATGAAGGACCTTTTCCCGTGATTGCCAGAAACGAGAAATATTATACCGTAAGAATGAAAGAAAAGGACATTACTGTTTCCGTCGATCGTTTGAAACAAGCTTATATTTTAAATCTGTTGTAAATAGCATTTATGTAATTAGTTCATTTTAAGTTATTAGCTTATATTAGATCATTTTAAGTAGCATTTATTTTTCTTCTGTATCGCAACTATGTTGCTTGGAAGGGGAGTAGTGTGAGTAGTATAACCTCTAGGAAAAAAATAATTATCTTTGTTTAAACAAATTTATTTAAATACCTAATGGCAACAACAACAAAAAGATATATGGTTAGTTTTTAGAACAACAATGGTTACAAAAAAAAATGCGATATGTTAACGAAATAAATACTTTATTGATGAATTATGTAGTTGAAATTTATTTTTAAAGCTAATTAATATCTTTTGATGTAGTAACCGCTACAGAGGTAGATAGGACCCCGGAGAAGGCTATAGGATACTTAGAATTTTAGATTTTTAATTACTTTTTTAATTATTAATAAAAAACCAATTTTACGTTACTATGCTTGGTGAGTTTCACCCGTATAAAGTGACTCATGTTTTCAGCTAACAGGAATGCTATTACTTCAATGAAGAATCTTGTGCATTTGGAAAACATTAAATACCACGCAAATTATGCCAGTTTTATATGCCAAATCTATCTATAACAAAAGGAAAAGTGAATGTTCTCCAGCAGTAGCAGGGTAGCAGCTAGTATACTAATAAGTTTGATAACTACATGTGCTGAAGTAGCCCTGTTGGTAGGAGCATTCACCTTCTACCTTAACATGTTAGGTTCGAGATGTGAGCTAGGCTTTTTCTTCCTCAATTCATTCAAAATTATTTATGAATTATTTTACAATTAAATAATCTATTATTCACAATCAGCAATTATTTTTATTTTTTAAGGCTTATTAAATATTTAATGATATATTAATCACTGCAACTATTTTATTTTCTAAAATACCAAATAACCAATAATTATGATAAAAATACTTATAAATAATAAAATCTAATTACAGTTTAAAATAGTCATACATTTTTTTTTTTTTTTTTTTCGGATTCTGCCAAACCAGTTCCGACCACCCAATATTCATGTTATCGTTAGAAAGCAGCTGTTTTTCTATTAAAAACACAGAATGCTCCTTAAGGAATTCAAAATTCAATCAACTGTTCATCTTTGATTGCCATCGACAATTATTGAAGAGTGATGAGATATACTTGGTATGCTGCTAAACTAGATTCATCTTCTTTGTGAGTGATGTTGTTTTCCCACTGAACTTATAGAACATTTTTCTTGGAATAATTCCTCTTTTATTAATTGTGCTGGATCTTTAAAAAAAAAAAAAAAACTGTTTTAAATGTTTTTATGACACTTATCTTTCAGGCTATTATTTGTAATCAGAAATGAATATTTTACATTAAATGATATTTTACATTAAGTACATGAATATATGTAAAATAAGATTAAATATCAACGCAGTTTAAAGTTTATTTATTATAATAACTATAGGTATTTTTATCATAATTATTAGTTTTATTTATATTAATTACTTTACATTTTAAAATATAAATATTTAAAGTACTTAATGTAAAATATGATTTAATATTTAATAAGCCTTTTAAATAAATAAAATAAAATAATTTATGATTGCTAATAATAGATTTATTTAATTATAAAAATAATTAATTGAACAAATTAGAAAAAAAAAATGTCATTCGTCTTGAATCCAAGATTTTCTTGTGAAAGATAAATTCTCTACCAACTGTACTTACTACTTCTGCACAAGCAATAATCAAGCTTATTAGTATATAAGTATGAATTTTCCAAGGCTTTTTCCTCCGAATCGACCTCCCATTAGATGCTATTATTTTAAAGGGTGAAAATCCTAATGGAGTACTATTACTACATAGAGTTTCATCCCCATATGAATTCTGAGGTCACCTACTTCCCTTGTTAGAAAAATTTTGTTATAAATATTTTAATAATTAGCATAATGCTTCTTGAAGTATGTCTACTCCCAAATCTTAGTTGATTTCAGCCAGTTTCTGCTTATAAGTAAATATAGCTCTGTCATATATTAGGATTTATCAATATTTTTTTTATTACTTGATTTTTTATATAGCTTAGACCTGTAATTTTTTTTTAAACATTTTGAAATCAAAATCCTAATAGGGCATTAAGAAAGTTAATAGAAAACAGAAGATGTGTAACTTTTTAAACATCCATGTTTGAATTACATTTGGCTGTATGCTCTAACTATTATTTGTACAGTATTCCAGGCTTTTTAGGGACTGACAAAAAACATTTGAGAAGTTTTTCAGTCTATAGATTGGCAATGATAATTTCCTTACATGCAATAGGAAACTATTTATCACTTCATTGATTACCCTGGACATATCACCTTTTCTTGAAAAAAAATAATCATTTCTTGATGTGTTCATTTACTGGGAATCCCCTTCCCCTCCAGCTAGTCAAGTAGCTCTTGAGTAGCTTCCCTTAACACAACAAATATTTACTGTTTGTTGTGTAAATAGTATATCATTCCAGTAAATGAACAATACAGTTGTCTGTAACTGTTCATTTACTGGCCTATTACACTATTTTATACTTACCCCCCCCCCCAAATCGGAATCTAAATACTTAAAAATGCCCCCAGTTGTTTTGCATAAATTGCATGTAACAAAGAATGACAAAGAATGCGCTTACACGAATGTATGCAAAAAGCTACAATATAATGAATGTATTGTGGTTTTTTAAAAAATGAATTGTGCTTGGGTACTCATTTATTGGTCAGTTTATCTTTATAGTAGTTAAACAACAGAGATTATCAGGAATATTTTTTTTTTTTTTTCTTCATTTCTTTGTTTGCACCCTTCATATTTAAATGTATTTTTCTCAAACCAGTAGGAACTTGCTAAAAAGTGCAGAACTTTTTAATAGAATTTTCTATGCATAACTGTATAATTTTCCTTAATGGAAAAAATCACTTTTGACAAAGCAGGATTACTGTGTTTGCAAGTCGCTGCATTAAAAACTGAATTCTGTTTATTAAATGCTTTTATTTGCAAGGAAAAGTCATAAGAGTTGAATAAAATTTAATCTATTTATTCAATTTTCTTTATATTTTATTTATAGTATGCTGCTACACCATTTCCAGCTTATCAGCAAATGCCTTCCCAGTTTTCTATTCCACAATCTCCATACTCAGTACAAAATGTTTCCGGATTTATGCCTCCAGTTTCAACCAGCATGGCAGATTCACATTTATCATTACTCATTTCTGAAACACGCAATCAAAACACAGAAATCAGAATGAGCTTATCAAAAATTACGGATAAAGTGGATACTGTTATTCAGAAAGTATGATTTTATTTTAACTATAAATATAAATTTAAGTTATTTGAAACAATTAATACCTATATTGATTTTTGAGATTGTTTCTTTATGTATTGAATGCAAAATATTTTATATAGTATTTTAGTAAAATGGTTTGGTCCATTAGTTTAATAGTAAAAGTTATTTCTTACAATCTACATTTTTCTGTGTGTTTGTATGAAGGTCATATGAAATTGATTATATGTTTATTAGACCACTGTTTAAAATGCTTTTTCTCAAATTAAATTGGATTGGGTTTGTTAGTATAACTGTACCTTATTTATCTTGCAACTTGAGTTAATCTCATTTCTCACTGAACCTTAAAAATTGTGGTGCAGATATTTCTTTGATCTTAGAAGAGAGATATTTTGGTCTTCCTGTTTTCTTCTTCATCCCATGTGCACCAGGAAACCCTAGAAAGGAAAAAACACGATTTTTATTAAATTTTATAATAAATGGAATCTTTTTTTGTATTGTTCTTGCCCTTGTTGGATGTCACTTATAGAGAGTAAGAGAACAAGAGATCTATTCATTAATATCACACTCACACATCAGGTATTATACTAATCTGATGTGTGACTGTGAACTTTGACTCCCTTCAGCATTTTGTGCCTCTATGTTGTTACCTTTTTAATCTTCAATCTTATCTAAAGGTACTAAATTTAGGTTGTTTAATCCGACAAACTAGCCATTGTATGAACAATTTTAAGAAAATAACTGTTAAAATTTCGCAAAATTTTTAAGTTAAATCTTAAAATTTTTATAAACCTTCAAACTGAAATCCATGAATCATCTAAATAATAAACTTCCTGTTTCTAACAATTCCGGAATCAACTCATCGCTGCTGGTGCATCTGCTGCCATGTTGAAATTTTGATATAAACGACATTTTTATCTCTAACTAAAGCAAAAACTTTTTATAAAGTTCGAAAGATCTCTAAAAAATTAACCTTTTTTTAACTTGCAGCTACTTTCAATTCTAAATATACAGAGAGATATCACGTCTTGAAAAAGTAAATAGAGAAGCGAAGACGATTCATTCCTTGATTCTTTGAAAAAAAAATCACGGAACATAATCTCTCACGTAGATCAATTAGATGACGTCATGGAGACGTGATACGCCTTTTGCGTGACAAGCAATGCAAGGACAGTTTTATTTAATCTTTAAGTTCTATTTAACTAAAAAAATTTTGATAGATTTTGGACAAATTTTCTTCAGAATGTGTAAAATTTTGTTTGCACAACACTTAAACATCTATTTGTAGGACTTCTTTTTTAGAAAGTGGCAACACTCTGAGATGAGACAGTATATTGTTATTGTTTTTGGAAGTCACTTTTTTTTTTTTTCATTGCTCTCACCAGAGTGTTTTTAAATGTTAATGGCATGACATTTGTGAAATCGTATTTTAAAAGTGTTTGAGTGTTTTAGATTGCTTATTTTGTTTTTGTTGTAAGCGTTTATTTTGAATTTGTTTTATTGGATGGATTTTGATTTCAAGGTTGTTGGATTGTAACTTTTATTTCAATTGTTGTGGGACATTGTCATAAGCATTTGTTTAATTTTGAATTCATTTAACCGGATGGATTTTGATTTCAACGTTGTTGGATTGTAAATTTTATTTTGATTGTTTTGGGACATTTGTTTTGTTTTTGTTGTAAATGAATAATCGTTTGTTTAATTTTCAATTCATTCTTGTTGGAAGTTTATTTTAAACTTCTTAAAAAGTTGCCATTGGCAGCTCTCTTCAATTGAAAAACCGCAGTGTTTTTAAATGCTAAAGGTGTTTAAATGCTTTTGGGAAGGAGGCTGGGAAGGAGGCTGCAGCCCCCTTCTGGCTATGCCTCTGCATCTATGATTTTATTTTTATTAAATTGGAGTCGTGTTACTCTGAATGTAGGATTTCTTTCTGTTGAATTTCTAGAGTTCAGAGTTGAGTTGTTGAAACACGACTCCAATTTTGAAAAAATAAAACATACTTTTTTTTTTTTTTCATTGCTCTCACCGGGGTGTTTTTAAATATTAAGGGTGTGACATTTGTAAACACCGTTACAAATGTCATCATATCTTAAAAGTGTATCGTATCATATTTTAAAAGTGTTTGAGTGTTTTAGATTCTTAATTTGTTTTTGTTGTAAGCATTTATTTTGAATTCATTTAACCAGATGGATTTTGATTTCGATGTTGTTGGATCGTAACTTTTATTTCGATTGTTTTGGGACATTGTCATAAGCATTTGTATAATTTTGAATTCACTTAACCGGATGGATTTTGATTTCAACATTGTTGGATTGTAACTTTTATTTTGATTGTTTTGGGACATTTGTTTTTGTCGTAAATCCATAAGCGTTTGCTTAATTTTGAATTCATTGCTGTGGGAAGTTTTTTTTTAACTACTTAAAAAGTTGCCATTGGCTCTCTTCAATTGAAAAACCACAGTGTTTTTAAATGCTAAAGGTGTTTAAATCAGGCATGAAAAAGTTCCGCTTTTAAGCGGAAATCCACTTTTTTCAATGTCTTTGAGGCTGTTTCTGAGATCGATGCAAAACCGTCGAGAAATCGCGACCGAAAAATGTGTGTGTGTGTGTGTGTGGGGGGAGCGGAACGAACGAACGCCATTTTTTCTCCTTCACAGTAAACCATGCAGTAAACAGAGATGCGTTCCTAAGCCTACAGATCGTATCTATCACCCTAAATTATTGGTGCAGCGGAATGGAGAAAGGCATAACTTGTGCCAATCGGCCGAATTACGATCGCGCAGGTTGAAAGTAGGTCATGCCTTACTGTTGAAATCGCAGGTGGAAATTGCCGAACTTAAATTACAGGATGACTGATAACGGCTGTTATGTGAACAACTTCTACTGCTACTTTTATTTGTCGTGTGTTTGGAATTGTACCGCACACGCTCTGAAACGCATGTGGGAAATTGCGTTCTTTTCATCAGTTTGTGAAGATGATCTTTTGTTAGTTAACCAAGATAACATATGGATGTATTATAAATATGGATATTAATTTAAACAATGAGCATAAAGCTTGCTCAGTAGATGCGAGCGAAAAAAATAAATTTAAATTCGAGTGGTTGAATAAATCTATTAAAGTCAAACTACCGGCAAAAGTTATGGATCATGGAGAAGAAATAGAAATAAAAGTAGGGGATATATATATATATATATATGCGATATAGATTTAGTAATAATTAGAGGTTATTTTATGAGAATTTAATGACATTACGTTTTACGACTCAACGTAAAAGTGTAGCAATTAATGTTTCGTAGATGTATTAAATTAGTAACGTGTCTTCTGACCTTGAATTACATGCCAAGAGCAAGCTGCGTTTAGTTTATTGTTTTGCATCAAAATTTGAAGTATTAGGTTGAATTAAAGTGTGCTTGGAGTTTAGCAAGAATATAATCTTTGATTACGTAATTATTATTGGGGGGGGGGGGTCGGGATTGATTTTTATCCCTCTCGACATTGGTTTAGGAATGTCCTGATTTTAGGTTCAGAAAAAATGGTCACTTTAATAATAATAATAAATAAATGAATAAAATCAAAACTGCAATAATGGAAAAAAAAGAAAGTTTTTGAAAACATTTTGATTTCAACACTTTTTAATGTATTTTTATCATGTATAGAAAATGGGGGGGAAATTTTGTACTATTGTTTTTTAAGAATGGAGTGATATATTACTGGAAGAAATTACTGTACAAAAACAGTTGTTTTTCAATCTGTAAGAATTTGGTTACCTTTTTTTCCACCATAAATTGACCCTTCTTATAAGAATATAGTGTACTGGCTGGTGAGAAAATGTATACTTTCATATATATATATATATAATTGTTTTTCACGTTAAATTTTGTACTCGGGTAGAGTTCAGCTTTTTTGATCAGCTTGCACTTTCATGCCTGTTAAATGTAGTGTTTTTGGGAAAACTTATTTTAATGGATTTTGATTTCAATTTTGTTGGATCATAGCATTGATTTAGGTTAATTTGGTGTCGATTATTTTGGTTTTGTCATAAATGTATAATTCCTAGCCAGACATGTAGAAGGGGAAATGTATCAGGTATGGTCGTTGCACACGGCCCACGTGAGCGGGCATATTGAATTAAAAAATATATACAATTATAGACAAACTATTGAGCTTTCATTCAGCTGGTTGCCAAAGGCAAGCAGGCTGTAGGTTGTACATTTTTTTTTTTTTATTCGAACCAACCCGTTTGTGGACCAGGTGGTCGCCGAAGGCAGGTAACCTGTAGGTTGCACTTTTTGGTTGTGAAAAGGCCGTCGGTGGACCAGCTGGTAGCCAGATGTGGCCTCTCACCAAAATGTGTAAAAATGGCCCATAGGTTGCATAGGCTGGACGTGAAGCGGTTAGACCAGCTGGTTGCCGAAGGCAGATGGCCCATAGGTTGCAAATTTTGGTCGTGAAGAGGCCTGTGTGCATCAGGTTGCACAAGCCAGTAGCGAAGTGGCCCATGTGCTCCAGGTTGCACATTTTGACCATGAAGCAGCCATCAACAGCCAAAACTGGTTGCTGAAGGCGGCTGTTTATTCAAATAACATTCCCAGCCAGCCACGATACATCGAATTAACGTCGCCGCCGACATAGTTTCGACATAATCATCAACGTTAAAAATCCTTGGATATGTCCACCTGTTTGCCTGTTGAGCGCTGAACTTCTAGACGGCTTATCACCCGCGAAAGGTGATCGTGAGAGATAATAATCTCGCTTAACTACGGCGCAAGAATGAAAAAGGGTGACCGCCAGGAAGAGAAAATCCCCAATATTGGTCGAACACTTGTCGCTATAACGGCAAAGGGATACAGATTCTCGGAATCCGTTTATAAAATTCAGCTCATAGTGGATTTTACGTTATACATTGTCGAATTGCTTCAACAGGACAGAGAAAACCGGCTTATATTCGTCTAATAGAAGTCGTTCCTTAAAGACTTCGCAGAATTTGTCGAATTCTGACCATTTATAAACGTAGTGATTATGCCGCAATTCCAGACATTTAGAGAATGGGCACATACCATTTACATACGTCGTGAAGGAATGGAAATTCAATCTGCTCTGATCTTGTGCACTTTTGCCGTTTAAAAGGAAACACTTTATTTTTCTATAAAATGCATTTTACTATTAGTTTGTTAGCTAATGAAAAATAATTTTTAATCCAATATGCAGAAATAACAAGTTTTAAATTAACTTCTGATCGTTTTGATAAGGTTACAAAATACTCATTCATAAAAATTTGAACACAGAGAAAATATATTAAAGAAAAAATATAATCTTGATTTTTTTAATTTAACTGATCAGTAACTCGCATTAATAGCTTATGTCTCTAATTTACATTTTAAAGGATTTACTTTTTTCCCCCCGGTACATTTTATGAATTGTTTTAACTGTATTAGGTATATTCAATAAAAAAAGTGGGGGACGCTGTTTAATTCAAAGTTATGAACGATCTAAATATTTTCATATATTGGTGAAAAATGGTGAAAAAGTAACTTAAAAAATTAAATAAATATTAGTAAGTTTAGTTAACTAATACAGTTTTAAATGCAATTTTACTAACAGTAAATATAATTTACTTATTTTATATAAAAAAGTTACTTTTTCATCAGTATATGAAAATATTTAGATTCTTTATAACAGTAGATTAAATAATTTTTTATTAAAAATACCCAATACAGTCAAAATGATTAATAAAATGTATCAGGGAAAAATGGAAACCTTTAATATGTAAAATAGCGACATATGCTGTTTATGCGAGTTACTTATGAGTTCAATTCAAAATCAAGATTACATTTTTAACTTTAATATATTTTTTGATATGTTCAAACTTTTATCAATATATATTTTATAACTTTATCTAAACGATTAGAAGTTAATTTAAAACTTGTTATTACTGAACATTTAATTCAAAATTGCTTTTCATTAGCTAAAACCAGTAGTAAAATGTTTATATTTAAAAATATAAAGTGTTTCCTTTTTTAAAAACGGCATGTGCGCAAGATAAGAACTGCTTGAATTTCCATGCTTTCACGATGTATGTAAATAGTATGTGACTCACACATTCTCTAATTATCTAGAACTGAGGTATAATTAGTGCGTTTATAAATTGTCAGGATTCGACGAAATCGTCAATGAACGACCTATTGGACGAATAAGCCTGCTTTTTTTATTACTTTTTCCCTGTAATAAAATGAGAACAAGTTTTCTATCTATAAATTTTAGTCCCCCATGACCCCGTCCCACGAGAAAAATCTTGTCTACTTCATTACACAAACAGTTTTTTATTTATCTCTCTTAATTCTTTGATTTGTTAAATTTTACTACTCCAAACAGGTTTATATTACATACTAGATGCATACATATTAGTATACAATTTAAAAAGAAAAAAAATTACCTTTGCATAAAAAGCTTAACCTATTTCATTCTAAGTTAAGCCATAATGCAATAATGGTTGACTTTTGTTATAGTAAGCTCACATTAAGTAAAATCGTGCTTATTATGAGAAAAAAATATTTTATATGTTTAAGGTAAGCAGTTGATTTTATGGTAATTGTACCTGTATATTTCCCTCTATAATAAAAAATAACACGACTTATAATTAGCGCTTAAAAAGAAAATGATTAAAAGAAACAAAGCACATAAGTATTAGTTAAGTAATTATTTAACTCACCTCTAAAATTTTGACGGCCGGAAATAAAACTAGTAGTTACCCCGACAAACTTTAACAACACCGGCCAACACAATTTAAAGAGAGCCAGACAAACTTATTAATACATGTCAAGCTAACGATAAATCGTGTCAGCATTAAACTTGAAAATATTCCAAGAGATTCTTGAAAAATATCCACTTTTATAGTTAAAACTATCAAAAATGTACTCTTCTGTGCAGCGCAGCTGAGCTCAGCCAGTGACCATGCGATGAAAATGGAGCTAGATCTGCCCTTGCATAAAAAAAACTGCAAAGCGAACCACGACCGAATACACACACAAAAAGAAGAAGAAGGAAAAAAAAAAAGGCATCTGTGACGCGACTTCAGCGTTCTCCAAAATTCTGAGAAATCGGGTGGGGTGGACAGGTCAAAGGTCGTGTGAAAGGACACGGTAACGTTTGTCTCCCCTGCACTGTTTATTCGACGTTAAACTGACTATTAACTAAGCTGAAAAAATTTCTCGGTGCTCCATCTGTTTCTTCTTGGCTGGCGGGGGGTCTCTTCAGATCGCCGAAGCTATGAGCGGAAAATCGGCGATCTATTGACGTAACATAGACCTCTTGAGGGTGACCAACCTAACGGTCGAAAGTCAGCCGCCTCCCTGACCAGCATACAACGGCTCTTTATAACTTCGACAACACAATGTATGTTTGATCTCTTTTAAACGCTATTTTTTGCTGTAATTTTTCCTCGACCTATTTTCGACATTTCGACATCGGGAATACGTAATTTATACGTGTGTGCGCTTGCTGGGATTAGTATAATTAAGCTGAGTCATCTCAATTTAATAAATTAAAAGTATAAAATTAAGTTTTGACTCTTCAAATTAATTTTTCTTTTTCTTCAAGATTGAAAAATCTTTGCCACATCTCTAGTTCTGTATTGCTAAATATATCTTGATGTGTGTAGGTAAATCTTTTCAAAGCCTTTTTGGCATATTTTTAGATGATCTTCAACCTTGAACAAATTGACATATGTGATCTGGAAATGCTTTTATGCTATGTAATACTAAACTTTTGTTCACTTTATTGCAAGTAAAATTGAATTATTTTAATCTTTTGCGAGGTTGATGATGTGCGTTTACCAGGGAAATCTCCTAATACTAACATACCTTTTATGGAAGGTGCTGTTATATTACAAAACATTGAAAGAATTATTCAAGTACGTAACTTTTTTATTTTATATGCCACTAAATTACAATTAAAAAAAAAATTCCTTCAATAATAAAAATTGTTTTTACATAATAGGAAAATGCACGCTTAAAAGAAGACAGTGAATCTAAAGTCTCCAAGATTCAATCTCTTAATGAAATAATCTGCGATCTCTTTCAAAGAAATCCAAGGTAATACTACTTCAAACTGGCTTTAGCATTTTCACAGTGTTTATTGTTAGTATTGTTTTAATGCTTATTATTAATATCCAATGTATAATTTGCTTTTAAATTTTTAAAAATATTTTTTTGATGGTGGATTGCATTAAAAATATTTGGTTAAGATTTTTGCAGGGATCAAAATCATCCTAAATTTTCTGTGAATCCCAAATTTTTTTAATCTAAAAAAACATCCTGTAATTCCTATAAATCATAATAATCCTATATTTCTGGTACCCTAGTGACTGCTTTCCAATTTACACAATAGCTGCCAAATCTTCCCGTGATTTTGAACTTTTTTTCAGTCTTTCCATGGGAAGATTGATTATTCCATAGTTTCAGCTTACTGCCATTTTCTCATATATGATGCTCAGATATAAAACAGTAATTATTATTCTCTTTGTAATTAATTATTATTACTATTACATAGAAAAGCATTACATTTCTGAGAGAATATTAATTGCTAGGTAAATGAGAATGATATACTGCACTAAGAGCCTATATCAACCAGGCAATCAAAATATGTTCAAACAAAACCTTACTTAGAGAAGAAATAAAGATAATAAGAGAAACAACTAAAATTAATGTATGCAGTGAAAAGTTAATCAATAAATTATATGAAAATAGGTTTGCAGAAGAAGATTAGTCTAACTGTTCTTATGTGAGGGATTTCATCTGGGAGTCATCCCAGAGTAGCTCAGTGATAGAGCACCTGCATGTTAAGCGCTAGTCCTGGGTTCGATCTCCAGCCTTCGAATTTTTTACATAGTTGGTAAATTAATCAGCCTAAACACTCCAACTTGCCTAATTTACTTGAAAGGTTGATAAAATCACAGTTAAAATTAATGTATACAGTGGAAAGCTAATCATTAAATTATATGAAAGTAGGTTTGCATAAGAAGATGATTAGTCCAACTGTTCTTATGTGAGAGATTTCATCTGGGAATCATCTCAATATAACTCAGTGGTAGAACACCTGCACGTTGAGCAGTAGTCCTGGGTTCAATCCCCAGCTCTGTAATTTTTTACATAGTTGGCAAAATTGATCAGCCTAAACACTCCAACTTGCCTAATTTACTTGAAAGGTTGATAAAATCACTTTCTAAAATAGAAATATGACATTCGAGAGGATTGATTCGGTTTAAAAAGCAAGTATGAGCAATATACTCTCCCAATCTCATACTGTAAGGGAGCAATTAATTAAACATATATAATTGTATTATATGTAATAGCATTCCATAATATACTAAAACTATAGGCTAATGAATATAACATTAATATATAAATATTAAACCAAATAGAAGTATATATCAAAGAATAAAAGCAGGAAGAAATATGATTGACCAAAAAGAAACCTGTAGCTACTGAATTAATTATTAATTTAAACAAAAAATTAAAAGATGTTATATAGGAGTCACTAAGAGAAAAATAAGCCAAATAGTAAAGGAACACATAAAATATAGAACGGGTTCTGCAATAGCAAATAGCACAAGAAATAATAGTCAGTTTTAAAAATATTACAAATTAACCCAACTGCAATAACTCCAGATACAGTTCTTTAGCTCTAAAAGTAGAGCAGCTATAACAATTATAAATCAACCATCTGTATGTAACAATAAAAAACATGCACAATTAGATGCTAGATTGAGCAGAATGCTGGAGAGGGAATGGGGCATACAGTCAAGCCAACAGAATGTCAGTTGGCCTGTGAAGATGTGATGGAGATGACAACCTCAAAAGATCTAGGCTGAAATACAGTGGTGTGAGAACAGTGATGGCACCAGACTTTCCCCGAGGAGAAAGCTATCTTCCCCGACAGGGGGGGCCAAATGATAAAATCCCAAAATTTTACGTTTCAGTACTTGTACACCCTCTCAGAAAAGTATTTGAGTAAGAGATAAATTTCCTTTGGTTTCATATATTAAAAATTATTTATCACGGAATATGAATTAGGATATGTATAAATATGGCTTTCCATACTTCTGTCAAGTTGTGCGTTTTTCAAAAACTCAATAATTATTCGCAAATCTAAAATAGGAAATTTCGCTTGTACTCGAATACTTTTTAAGAGGGTGTTCAAACAAGACTATTTTTATCATTTTACATTTTTTTAAAACTGTAGCCCACTTTTGTAAAAACTACTGAGAGAAAGTTATCTATCAAAGTATAATTGTTAAAAATCAAACCGTTACCGTCAGTTTATCTTATTGCATAAACCGAACATTCGTTAACGCTTTCTGTAAATTACTTCGCGTCGCGATAGTTTCTGTATAGAAATTTATTGTGTTTGGAAAGTTTAGATAGCACGAACTATTTTAAGCAAAAATATTTTTTTACCGTGAATGTTCACGTTATGGATGCTTAAAAAAAAAGCCTATTTTCTCTGTATATATTGAAATCAAGCAACATAAAATTTTAAAATTCGGCTGTATTAATCAACAGTTTAAATATTTAAAAGAGATATGTACCGAATGTACAACTAATTAAATAAGCATATTTTTAATTACATCAAATTATGAAAACAATTTTACTTCAGCAAAATGCTAAATATAAAAATGAAAGCTATTTTCGTTATTTTTTTTACAAAATTAAAGTATAAACATACTATACTGATTTTAAATCTCTTTAATTTTGTTTTCCACTTATTGCGTACTTTGTATCACTTGCCCGAACAATCAACCCGACCCTTCTGTTAGAAGTGGCCCTGTTGCAAACATTTTTGGGCGCTTCAAACACTATAGATGCAAAAAATTCATTAATTAATAGACTTCGGTTTCTGAAGTAAACATTAATAATGAACTAAAACACCACCAATACCACTTTAATGGTCATGATAATGTAAGGTTGGGGTCTGAACCGCATTGAATGCATATGCTAAACCTGTTATTATCTTCGGAAGATAAACCGGCCGTTTATCTTCCATTTAATTAACCTGCATTACTAATACTGAAAAAATGTGAGAAACTATTGGAGGTCCTATTAGAATTAAATAAGTAAAAGTAAAATAAAAAATTAATACTTTGTTGGCCAGCCTATTCGAAAAAGACCACAATGAAAAGGGCGGGCGGAGGGATGACTTGAAGCGCATGCCAAATTTATTCTGAACAATTTAAATAGAATCAATAATTATTTACTTTAAGTCAAGTTAACTGAAATATATATTTGAATAGTTTTCTTCTGCAGTTAAGTCTATTAATGTAATTTAACCATATTAAAAGCAGACAGCCAGAGTTGCCAATTTAAGGAATTTCTCGCTAAATTTATCAAATTTTCACTGCATTTAGTGAATAAAATTTTCTACTTTGCTAAGTGTCATTTTTGGTGATTTTGCTCTCTAATTTAGAGTGTCAGATGAATTTGAAGTATTGCTGTACAAACTTTCTAAGCTTTTAAAATCTTATCAGTGCTGCTTTAAAAAAGAAATGAAGCTTGAAAGGTTTAAGAATGGATCCGACATTTGTCTAAGTATAGAAAATTCCGCTTAATAACGGATGAACTGATTCTCTCTTCTGTAACACTTGTTCTCAATAGATGAATAAATAAAACAAAAAAAATTAGATAAATAAATTAAAAAGGAAAACTTGTTTTAGTCTAGATTCTTTTATATTTCTGTTGATGCTAAAATTGATTCAGTGTGGTTTCCTGTAAGAGGTGGGTGGGATGCAGTTAATCACATATTTACAATTACTTTTGATGAAGTTAATCACACAGTTATGAGTACTTCTCATTTCCCTTTACTTATTCTAAATATAATACTCTTGCCATTTTAAATCTCCCATCTGTCAATAATGCTATTTAACTGTTTCTTAATTTACTTTGGTTTTAGCCTTTGTAATGCATTTTGTTGGCGTCTGTAGTCTGTGAATATATTTAATTTTCTTCCTTTCTCACAGGCTTACAATAATTTTGTCTAGGCTACAAAAACTGTATTCTGATTAACCCTATGGCGAGTCACATTTAAATTTTGCCAAACATGTATAAAGCCTAACATTTCTTTTCATTTTTTCAACCTGGTAATTTATTTGGCGACCAGCCCTTTTAGAACTTTGCTGTTACATTACAGTGTGTTATCTAAAAAATGTGTTCTTGATGTGCACTAGTGAAAATCGTATCATGAACTATATTTGTGCAAACATGAAAACAACCCAAATATTCAAACTGTACTTTAGTAATATGTCAAGCGTCAAGCTGCAAAATGGAAATTTATATTTTTTATTCATATTTATTATTTTTTATCATTCATTGTGAGCAACAAGTATTAAAGGACATACTGAAACATTATAATTTTAAGCATAAACAAATTTATTAAAGTGCTACCTTTGTAAGGTGACCCCCTGTATAAGGTGACCAGTTTTGTCTTTCTTTAATACTTCAGTGTCTTTTTCTGGCTTTAACTAAGATCTTTTATAATAAAAGGTTTACAGAAGAGAGTAACAATTTGTTGGAGCAAAAGAAAGAAATATTGCAAACTGCTTCTGATCAGTTCCAAGAAAAAATTACAAATTTGGAAGAAGAAAAGGTAAGCTAAATTGAAGTGCTTTCTAGGACAGCTTTTTTGTTTGCAAGTAGACATTTTCACACAATTTTAATCAAAATATCAATCTTCTTAATTTTGTTCCAATGAAAAACTTAGGCAATTTGTGCTATCAAGATGTTTTCAGATTTATGTTCTCTACTTACATAATCATCATTTTATTTTGTTTACAAAGTACCATCTGTTCACTTAATTTAGTACATCGGAAAATGAAAATTCTTAACATGTGTCTGTATATGTATTCTTGCACATGCATATTTTTATTAGCTATTAGTTTACTTGATTTAAACTATTTATTAAAAATACTCTATTTTAAGATCATAAAATATATTGAAAATTCTTTAATTATTTTTTAGTCAAAATTCCAAGTAGAGTTATCTGCTGCTTCCAGTAAAATAATTGAATTAGAAGAAAAGGTTACAAAATATGAAACATTGAAAAATGAACTTAATGAAAAACTAAAAGCAGCAGAAAAAGAAGCCAGAATGCAATCAGATTTGATAAATAATACTAAAGAAAAACTAAGTGGTAAGTGCTTAATGTTATAAGAATTTAAGTCTTATAGTATATTTATTTGTTTGCTTCTAGACTTAAAATTGTAGTTTATGAGATTTATTCTACTTGTAATTCTGATAAATTCCTCCAAAACAACACTTTATATACATATATATATATATATTATCTGCATACCTGTTCTTTGCGCGATAGGAAATTAATATATTTCTTACACATGTACATGTACTTCCAATAATGCAAAATTTCATAAAAATGTAACTTTTTTTTTACTCATTATGCAAAGTTTGCATGACACATACTAAAGTGAGATGAAGTGCTGAGCTTTTGCAACATGTTCACTCAAAAACTTTTTCGGTGTCACTCGCAATCGAAAGCATGTTTGACAGGCAGAACTCTTCACTTTTAAAATGTCTTATTTCTACAGCATAAAATATTGTCTTTTACATGTAAGTTCCCAAAATTAATGCTTCAGGAATAACATTGCATGATATAGATAAATATTTATTTATTTATTTTTGAGTGTATGTGTGTGTAATTTGCAAAATGTGAGTGTGAGTAATATATATCAGCAGTGATGCTGCAGACTACTAAATTTTACCTAACAAAAGATTCTTAAAATATTGTTGGTGCCTTGAACATAGGAAAAAACTTCACGAAATATTCAATCATCTCTGTGTGCTTTGATGAAACTGATCCTGATGAAACATGATAAAATACAATGGTAATTAAAAATTTGTACATGTTAATGCATTACGTTATTAGTGTTTAGTCTATTGCTTGGGAAATATTTCTAAAATTTCTTTTTAATACATCTAATAAAATTTGACTTTGAAACATATTACACTTTGAAATATTGTATAAATTCTGTATATAATAATTTGGGGTTTTATCATTATATGTTATTTTAATAGGCTTTCCAGGTTTTAGGAGTTTTAGACATTTAGTGGAGCATTTAGTGGTTAATTAAAAAAGTTTTTTAGTAATGCTAGTTGTGTAGTTTTATAGCACTGTATAGTCATTATTGTTTATGACTATACAGTGCTATATATTACAGTCTTTAAAATAATATTTATGCTTTTTTGGTTTCTAGAAGATGAAGCTCAAATTAGTTCGCTACAAGAAAAATTAAAAACTGCTGAACATGAGAAAGAGCTTCTGAACATGAAATTGCAAAGTATAGAAGAAGAACATACGAAAGCTCAAGGATCCTCTGATTTAATTGAAATATACAAGGTTCCTATTTTTAAAATTATAATAAATACTGGTTTAAATAAATTTAGTTATTGGTTATTCTTTTTGGAAAATATAGTTTCTTTGATACCGATAATGATGACCTTTTTTTATTGAAATGTACAATTGATATGATTGGTTATTGACAAAAATCGTCTGCCTTTAAAAGTGGCTCCCCCCCCCCCCCCTACCCCCCCCCCCCCCCGCACCCTGAAATGTAGCCAAAAATTTTTTAATTCTGAGTTGTACTCTAAAATGATTATTCCCGTTTAAACAACTTGACGTTTTAAAATGTTATTTTCAGCTGCAAATAGTTAATTTTTGATCCTTTTTTTTTTAACACCAGAGAAGTATATAAGCAGTTTTTAAATATAGAGGTAAACTACTTTAACTGTTTTCTATTCATCTTCTTCAGCTATTCATTTAATGTTTCTCTTTTTAACACTGCACATACTTATATTTAAAATTCTTATTTGTATTTTTTATATTTTAAAAACAAAATTATATAAGTTGAATATTTTAAAATGCCTCCCCATTACAGCTAGCTAAATAAAATTAAGAGTTGCAGAGCTTCATATGTATTTATTTACACACACACACATTAACACTTATTTATAATGATACTTTTATTGTATACTCAACTAATTCTTTAGAAATTGTTACAATGACAATCAGTTGTGGATTCTTTTAAAAGTTCATTGTATCCAGGATCAATATGATTTGTGTGCTGAATATAACATACACACTCACTTTTTTGAACTTATGTACTTACAAAACCTATCTACATTATAACACCTTCATAAGAATGATCTCTGTAATATAAGTCACATTTACTTTTTTTGTATGTTCCCCTGTTCGTCAGGAGTTTTGTTAAAAAAATCTTTTATATAACTTTTTGTCTTAAGGCCCCTCCTCAGACAGAAATTTTTCCGAGTCGCGTTTTGAGGAACAATTTCCTACTCCCCTCACAAAAGCTCCTATCGCGAAATGCGATCACTCGCGTGTCAGTTACTGATGGGAAATTTATGTAACCCGTATGGCGGGTTGGGAGATTTTGACCTGTGACCCTCCGTTCTTCAATGCTCCCGCTGTGAGCTAAATTTATTTTCAGTTGAAAGACAAAATTCTTATTTTCAGTGAGTGTATACGTTCGAACAGAATTTAAAATTGGCAGAAATACTCAATGATGCAAATTACAAGTATAATAAAATATTTATTTAATTTGCAAAGGATGAACTGCAATTTGTAATGTGTTGTTTATAAAATTAACATTGTAAAGGAAAAATATCGAAGCACGAATTACGAGAAATTTTACATTAATTATTCTACTATATAGTTAACGCTGAACCCTGGACTGCTGACTCAATTTGTAAAAGTTTCCAGGCAAACCAACTACGATGTAAATATTTTACCTCCATTACTCCAAAAAGATTAAAAACCAAGAAAAAGCCTAATTAACACCCACACCATTCATACGATCCGACTTGAAATTTCTTCATAACTATGTATAAAAATATAAATATAATCGTCTGTTACTTTGAAAATACTTGAAAACCCACCGGTTCACCCTAATTTTTAAGAGTTTTCTGCCTTTTCAGACTTCCATTTTTATTTCAAAATTCAAAAAAGCAACTAATTTGAGTGAAAAAATTAGGTGAAAAAATTAGACTTTCAAAGTGTGTAAAAAAATTAGTCATATTCACGTCATAGGTTATCTATCGGCCTTTGAAGGGAAAATTGTGGATTCATTTCCTTTAAAATTGTTTTTCTAGATTAACATTAGTTTATTTATTTATTTTTTTCACAAATAAATTGTCTGCATGGATATGAGATTGAACTATGAACACAAAAACGAAAATCTTCCTTTGAATGCCATAAGTTACCTTCCGCGCGTTTCCAGAAGAGGTGAAAATTCGATTTGGGTGTATAATAAATATTGAATAGGAAGTTTATTTTATTGTAGATAAGACGAAGACTAAATGTCTTCAGTGCAGACATTTTTCGTCGTAATGTTTTTTCAAGCGCCCTGTTGTATTTGTCTCCTCACAACCGGGCTTTTGATTTCTAGTTTGGTTAAATATGATGAAAAAGTGACTTACAAAATAATTACATTTTTTTTAAAACTTCCCTTATATACATAATTGCTTAAATTCTGGGTGTTGAAAAACACTTTTCATTATAAGTATGCAGTTATGCAGTTGCCGACAAATTAAAAGATGCATAATAGTTTACACGATTGATTTGTGTAAAATATTTTCATGTATAATACAAATTTACCTACTTTCCTAGTCCTTGACTTTGTTTTTCTGATCTTTAATATATATATATAATAACTTTTAAAAGTGGCAATTCGGGGCGAAATTGGATTTTTTTCCCTCAAAAACACAATTTTTGCAAATTTTTCAAAATCAATATCAGCAGAGTAGTACGGAAAGTTTTCTCTGTGGTTGGCTAATAACCGTGTTCTAATTTTTTTTTTTTTTTTTTTTTTTTTTTTTTTGAAAAGAAATTAAGGTTTATCCAATACAAAATTTTATCTCATACACCCCCGCTCCCCGAAAAAAAAATTCTGGCTACGCTCCTTTTTCCCCTTTTTTCATCGATTAGCATATAACGACTATGTTACATCATAACAACTATGTTAAAAGTGACGTTTTTTCTGGCAGCGGTTTTTTAGACCGGGTGGGCGTTTTTTTTCCGCTCACACGGAATGTGAACATCTGTATCAGCGAATCAGCCGAAGCTGGGAAAAGTTGTTCCCTGGTTAGTAAAGTAACTGCTCAATCCCCCCTCTGCCCTCCTAAAAATAAAAAAAACGGACAATAATCTTCAGATGGCACTGGCTCAGTTAAAAATCTTGGGTATTTTAGCGAATGCAATTTCCAAATATAAAATTTTACCGGATTTTGGAATTCTTTAATAGTTCTGCGGTAAAAATGGTTCTTATTTTTCGAGATGTATCAGATATAAGAAGTTTCCTTCGCCCGCTCGTTCTGATATCGATTTCAAAAATTCGGAAAAATTGTGTTATAGGGAAGAATATGTCTTATTTTGGCCTGAATTCCCAAATTTAAAGAGGCGGAGTGGCGCCGACAAGAGGAAGACATTGTCGATACTTCGAAATAAATTACAGGGTTATTTATCCAACCCAAAGTGATCAACTTTTCTGACCCTAGGCTGATACCGATTTCGAAATTTTGCAAACTGTGTGTTTTTTCTGGAAAATAAAATAATCCAGACAGAATCCAGATATATATGTACACTACTGAGTCAAACACTACTGTCAAAAGGTATTGAAAGTTTCTGAATCTAACCATCTTTTCAAGACTAATACCAAAAAAAATGGACAAAAAACTTGTTAGATTGAATCTTTTTAAGAAATTTTGTGAATTATAATTAGCGGGACGGAATTTTCGCAAATAAAAACTGAAAAATTCGCAGGAAAAAATATGAAGGGTTTGAAATTTTAATAAAGAATTCGCATAAACTACTTACAAAACATTTAATGTGCTGATACTTGCAGCCCCAGATGGGCAAAATAAATTGAACTAATCTGGAAATAAACATCCATTTGTTGCATTTTGATTTCCCATGTGCAAAAAAGTTCATTCTCAAAGGTCTTTTTTCAGATGTGTTTTATTCTTTGTGTTCAGATCTAAATTCCCTGATTGTTTTTGTCTCAAGAGTTATTTTCAAACATTTCTTAATTCGTTTCCACAAAATGCGGGAGCAAATGGTTAACTTGAACCAGGCGAAATACACGAAAGATGAGAGATAAAAATTGGACATAGTAATTAGATCGTTTTGATAATCGTTTTTTGAATGGCAATAATGAAACAAAAAATTAGGGGGTTCGGTGGGGGGGGGGGTCTTCCCTGACGTGGCTCAAAACAGCCGGAGTTTTTCCTATCTATCTATCTATCTATCTATCTATATCTTATATATGATGATTTATATATATCTAATAAGTAAAACAATCAATATGTACTAAAATGCAAATAAGATATACCTCGCAGTTACATCTACACAGTGGAACCTCCTAAAGTGACCACCTTCGTAAAGAGTCCACAAGTCTATAACTGACCACTGTTGTGTAACATTTTCCCTTTCTAATCCACCGCACTATTGGCAACCTTTGTATGGTGACCACTTTATAGTGATATCAATTTTGTTGATATTCCGAGGGTGGTCTCATAAGGCAAGTTCCACTGTGTAATATATATATATAACTCGGGCTGTTCGAGCCCTCGTCAGGAGAGGAGACCCCTATGGACCCCCCCCCCCTAATTTTTTTAGTTTTCATTAAATTGCCATATTAAAACAAGTATTAATTAACCTATGTCATTTATTTTATCTCTCCACCTTTCGTGCTTTTCGCCTAGTGTTTAAATTTTGTATGATTGTAACCTTTTATAGAAAAAATACATGGTGATGCATATCTACAGCTTAACGAAATATTGTTGACAATGGAGTTAATGTTGTTGACGAAACTAATAGTATTTAAATATATGTAAAATTATGGTCACTTTTTTGGGACACAATTTATCAATAAAGGGGGTGAGAGATAAAAATGGACATATTCTTTAATAAAAGGCTGCGTTTTAGATTATTAGAGAATGTTAATTCAACCACACCTAGCAAAACAAGTGCAAATAAGCATTTTAGATTAAAAAAAAAAAAGCCTCAATATATGTTGAAATCAAATATCGTCCAATGTACTAAGAAAACACTCGTGAGAATCAGCATTTGAATCAAAATATAAATCTGGCACTGAAGTCAGCTCATCAGCTATGGGAGTCCAAGATCCGTAATCAGAGGCATCCTTACACGTGTCGGGAGGGCGTTTCAGTTTTGTATCCTCCCAATACCTTAATTAAATATAAAATTAAATATCAATGAGCACAATTTGCATTGCCCAGGCCGGAGTAAAATTTACACTGATATAACATTGAAGAAGTTTAAATGCACAGAAAAAATTTAAATATGATCCTAAAAGCAATTCTCAATCCTTTTGAGTTAGTTAAACACTTCAATTTTGATTGCGGAAATTTCAAATCGGCTTAGAAGTATTTTTGTGAGTAATATGTTTTTTTTGGATGTATTAATACCACAGCGGAATTTTTTTTAAAATGGTTAATATGACCTAATTTCCTTTAAATATATTCTGTTCTTTTATCCTCCCTTTTTAGCCAACAGAATAAATAAATGCCCGTATAGCTCTAGCTGTCGTCCGGACTTCAAAATTTCGATGCGTAAACAATGTTTTTTCCTTCATTTTTGATCAGTCTTCATATTTATAAATCGGGAATTCATCTCGGCCTCGTTATTCAAAAAGCTATTACTGTGGTCCTGGGACAACATACGAAAAAGGGGTCCCCTCCTAGCTGAACCCTGGACCCCACCGAGAGGGGGGGAGGTGTAATTGGGGGGAGGTGTAATTGCCTTCGAATTCCACTCCTAGAGGACGTATGTTGCAAATTTTTGGCGCCACAAGTCTTCATGGGGAAATAATATAATTGTGTCTTCCAAAACCTCTTCTGGATCACACAGACGCAGTCACGTCTCTAAAGTTTAAACATGCTAATTAAGAAAGGAATAGAAAGGCGCCAATATATTTGGACTGATTACTAATGAAGCTTTTGGTGAACAGATAAGTATAAAACATACATCTGGGACCCGAAAACATAGATATAGAACTGCAAATCAGAGGGTAGTATGAAACGAAGGCGGACATGTGTTGGTAAGATTGGAATTTCAGGGAAAAAAAAAAAAAAAAGAGATGCGGATGATTAATAGACCTAGTTCTGATTAAAAAATTTGTCAATAAACACTCTGGTCACTAGTGACCTATCGGATTTAATGACTGTAGGTGAGTTTGCCTATTCGACTTGCGCGTGCATTAGATACACAACACACACACATTCACATACAAATTAGTCCAAGATGTTTATACTTACTGGATAATACTCTTTACTGGATAATACTATTTACTTATTAATTTCTTTTTAACCTTTACTTATATACTCCAGGCCTGTCTTTTGCATTTTGTATAGACTGTGTGAACAAATTATATACAAGTAAATATATAGGTTAATGAGCGTATTGAATAGTGCTTTAGTTGATTACCAAACATCAGAAGGAATCTCGATATATATGGAATTACAAAAGGAGAAATAAACTTTCCTACAATTTTAGGTTGAAGCTGCTTCACCTAAAAAAGTTTGTGCAGTTAAAACTTTTTTAAATATTATATAAGTGGAAAATTGTAACTCCGTACTAGTGCAATGTAAATTGTCCCTCCCATTTGGCATCATCCATACCAAACACAAATCTATTCCTTTTTCAATACAAACCAAGTCTTTTAACAGAGAGCTTTTCTGCGAGGAGTCGTAAATCAAGTTCCGCCTTCTCCCTCCCCATTTCATCTCTGCGGGTGGTAAGCGCAACCACGTGGGGCAAGTGAGGGGGTGGTAAACATACTGAAAATTTTTCTCAAAAATCAAAAATGATGTAAATACATCGCTAAAAATCAAATTTTATGGATTAGATAAAAAAGTACTTATGTATTTCAAAAGGCAAAGTGGCACTGCAATTTTTCTATCTTTACCAAATTTTTCAAAAAAGTTAGTCTTGGTCTGAGAAAATCGCAGTTGGACTGTCAGAATTCGTAATCTTTGTAGATAGATGATGTGTGTTAATATTCAAATAAAAAATACATCAAAGCAATATTTCTAAAATCGGAAAGATGGAAAAGGTGAGTAGTCTTTCAAGAAAACAACATGAAAGAAAAATTTAAAAATATTAAATTTAGTGCCGAGATATTACTTGAAAACCGAAGTAATAAAAATTCCCATTGCTTAACATGGAAAGGGAAACCTCTTTCGAATCTGTCCGAGGAAGAGCCCTTAAGTGATTTGTTAGCCATTCACTCGAACAAGTTTTTTCATCTTCAATGAATTTTTTATTGTATATATGTTACAGGGAAAACCCGATATCGGTCAAAATGCGAATTAACTAGGGAAAACGCATTCTGACTGAGAGAGTTAGACAAAACCTGAATTAACTAGTCAAAATGCATTCTAGCTGACAGCGCTAGGCAAAACCCAAATTAATTAGGGAAAAACCAGTTTTATTCGAGTAGCAGTAGCACGTTTTCGAGGGGACCCCCTACAGCAGAGGAGCATATCTATCAGGGGGGGCCCTTCAGCGGAGGCATATTTTCGAGGTGGCCCCCAAAAGCGATGGCCGGACGCAGTAATGTTTTGTAGGTCTCGCAAAGGCCCAGTGATGTTTCTTGGGGTCTCGCAAAAGGACAGAATTAGCATATTTTCGAGGGGTCCCCCTAAAGCGATGGCCGGACCCAGTGATGTTTTTTTGGGTCTCGCAGAGGGCCAGCAATTGCATATTTTCGAGGGGCCCCCTGAAGTTATGGCTGGACCCACTAATGTTTTTTGGGTCCCGCAGAGGGCCAGCGTTAGCATATTTAACAGGGGGCGCCCCCCTACAGCGGTGTCCAGACCCAGTGATGTTTTTTTGGGTCTCGCAAAGGGCCAGCAATAGCATATTTTCGAAGGGGGAGCAAGATCCAATTTTTCGTATATAAAGCAGTAAACTTGCCTAGAATCTCACATGGAGAAAACATGGGGTTCGACCACCGCTGTAGGGGGCCCCCCTCGAAAATATGCTAATGCGCTGGCCCCTTGCGAGACCGCAAAAAACATCACTGGGTCTGGCCACCGCTGTGATAGTGGGCCCCCCTCGAACAAATATGCCTAACGCTGGCTCTTTTGTGAGACAAAAAAATCCAGGTTGGGTTGCGGCCATCGCTTTTACGGGGCCCCGTCGAAACCATCGCTACCTCGAGCTACTCGAATTAAAACGGGTTTTTCCCTAAATTTAATTCGGGTTTTTGCCTAGTGCTGTCAGTCAGAAACACATTTTGGCCTAGTTAATTTGGGTTTTCCCTAGCGCACATCAGTTAGAACGCGTTTTCCCTAGTTAATTCGGGTTTTGACTGATTTCGGGTTTTAACTGCAACATATACACTCACTTTCAAAAGTTATTCATTTAGCTGTAAAATGTAAAAAAAAAAATGGACAAGTACTGCTTTGATTGACACGAAATGCTGCAAGTAAGTAGCTATATGTTTGTTCATGAAACAAAACAAAAAATTACTTATAGAAATTTAAAAAATATTGAATTTTCATAAATTATAAGATGATGTCATATTTGCTTGGTTAGCAAAATAATGTTTAAATGCCAAACAAACAACAAAAATCGATATGAATAGGGTATGGGAGCACCCCTCATCTTCATGCAAAGTGTACACCTTGTGATAATGCTTCTTATGGGGTGATCAACCACTGCAGAGTCCATTGATTTCTAGGGATCAACCGATAGTATCGGCAACCGATAGTATCGGCGCCGATACCTCCAATTTTTTTAGGTATCGGTATCGGTTCTTTCGATTCTAAAAGTATCGGGAAAGTATCGGTTTCTGTTGCTTTCATCCATTTTCACCGATACTTTTCAACCGATACTTCGCTTTTCAGAAGAAACCACGCACGCGCAACACCATTCTAGAACCTTTATTTTGGTAATGAGATGAGATGCGTCGTTTCATTGGCACATTTGTTTGCCCGAGTGTTTTCGAACTGTGTTTTTTTTTTAAATTCTAACCATCGCTAAATGGATGTCGTATCACCAAGTGTGGTCAAAATTATGGGCGAAGCTTTTCTTCGCCCATAATAGAAGAATAGACGATTGTCCTGGTAGATGACAGTTTAACAGGACAATCGTCGGATAGCGGGATATATCCCCCCCCCCCCGAAATTTTTGGATTAGTGATGAAATTCCGTCTATTTATACACATATAAGTTCATATCCCCCCCCCCAAAAAAAAAAATTTCCAGGCGCATATCCCCCCGCGAAAAATTTTCATGGCTAGGCGCGTGCTCCCTATAACGAACTCGCTCGGTTCCAGTTAAAAAATTCGCTATACAAAAGATTTCGTTGTACAGAGATTTTTGCTGTTATTTCATCAAATATTACAAACTTTTTAGTTAATTTGATGTTTAAAAGTATTAAATTATGACTTTCAATTAAAAATAAATTGGTATTTATTATAAATTTGTTAAACTTGCGGTTTCTTAGTTTTCATTGTATAAACGAAATATTCAAAATAAAGAAAATCGACGAAATTAGAGAATAAAATTTGTAATGCATTTACGTTTATTTTACTTCAAAATTCCGTTATTTTACATTGTTTTGAATTCTGTGATTTTAAATTTTCAAAAAAATTTTAACATTTTAAAAGTCCATTGAAAATAGAGTGAGGCTCATTTTCTTCCATTTGGAAACCTCTTTTTAATGGTTTTGAAAGGTTGAAGCATTAAAGTTTGATGTGGTTATGATCGTGAAGCGCAGGACCTTATTATTCTATGTGCAAATCGGGACTTTGCCCAGGGCCCCCCAATTTCAAATGTTTTTTTCTGAAATATTCTTTTTTATATCAAAATTTTATGAAAAATATAACAAATTTCATAGATTGGGGGGCCCCCAAATCTATCAATGCCCGGTGCCCCTGTTGGTCATAATCGGGCGCTGGTGAAGTGTCTTCATTATCGGAGTGAGTTTCAGTTTCCTGGCCTCCATTTTTATCATCTGTTACTCTTGCACTAAGTGGTCTGTTCAAAAATTAAAATTTTCTTCAAAACTAACAAAAAAAAAAATCAAAGGTAAATCTGAAATATTCGCTATGGGAAGATAAGCTCTTCGTTATATGGAGAATGTTTATAGTGTTATTTAAGCCTTAAAGTTACGTTTCCATGAAAAATTTCGTTAAAGGGAGAAATTTGTTCTAAGGAGACTTCGTTATAGGGAGATTCTACTGTATATATAGGCATTTGATATCGTTGGAGAAAGTCTATCTCTTGATATAGATTTCACGCTTAAGAGACATGCTTCAAATTTTTATTTTAAAGAAAATTGCGCAAGGACATCTGATTCGGCTTGGGTATGATATAGATATCAAAATTGATGGGGGAAACGGCCCTTAAGATCGTTTGATATTTCAGGGGATGACGACCTTTAAAGTGTTAAAAGCAGGTATGGGCAACGTTTGAAAAGTTGTGGGCCAAACTTTTAGGATGTTAGCGAACTCGCGGGCCAAACTTGCGGATTTTAGCGTAGTGGCGGGCCGTATAATTGGGATTTATATGGGATATTGACTGGTTTATACTGTTCTGCGGGCCAGATCAAAAGCTATGGCGGGCCACATCGAGCCCGGTTGCCCATATGTGTGTTAAAATGTAATATTTCAGCCTTCGAAATACGTTTGAGGAATTTGTTTCTATTTAGCTTATAGAACTTCAGATACAGACATTTTATTAGTCAGCCGGAAATATTTGAAACCGAAAGTAGCATTCTGCTATCTGAAGTGAATCGTATTTCTGCGCATGCAAACGGGGATAGGGTTTTAACCAAATGAAGTTTGCTGGGCATACCCCCCTCCCTCATGGCGCCCCTCTGCAAACGTAAAAAAAGGCTCCCCTTTTGTGCTCTAGATCAGTGGTTCCCTAACAGTGCCGGTCCTAGGGTGGAGCGAACGGTGCGACAGCACCGGGCGCCATCTTTATGGGGGCGCCAAAATACCTTACTTTGTAATATGTGTACGCATATTTGATTGTCCATATGCTGTTGAAATTTTCGTTTTAACGCCTCTGAAAACTTTTCTAGCTGAATTTGTATGTGTGTGTGTGTGTGGCGGGGGGCGCATTTTTGTATTTCGCACCACTTTGAAATATATCTAGGACCGGTACTGTTCCCAAACTATTGGCTGCGACCCATTGTTATGTCACGGGAGCAATTTCGGTGGGTCAAAATGGGTGGGAAAAATTAAACTTTAGTGTTTTATATATATAGTAAACTATAGTATTTTATAAATCCTATATTGGTTATCGTTATGTTGGGTCGCTAAAAAAAAATCTCGTTGAAGATTTTTTGAAGAGAAGGACAAAAAAGCTTGGGAACCACTGCTCTACATCAAGAATTTCTCAGTTTTAGTTCGAAAATGCCCCCCCCCCTTGTGACGATGGCACCCAGACCTTGCTTACCGTGCCACGCCGCCCCCTCTCAGAGGTTAGAATTAAAACAGATAAAATTTGTTCATATCAATCACAGAAAAACATGCAGAGCTGCCAAGTCTCCGGCTTTTTTCGGGAGATTTCCCATCACTAATTTTTACTTACAAATTTATGCTTAAAATAAGTCCAAATATATAATGCAAAATAAAACTGTCTAAAAATTGTGGTGGGAAATCTCCCGGAAAAAGCCGGAGACTTGGCAGCTCTGAACATGTTAACAATGATCATAAAAACAAAAACATTGAAGATCAATTTAATTAAATATGGATACTTTAAGTAGCAACTTTTTTTTAAGACTTGAAAATTTAATTTAGTTTATCATTTTTGGATTTCTCTTTAACCTCCATTTAATCTCGTCATTTTTAAGCATCTTTTATTTAGACCCTCCAAGGCGTAGCTTGAAAACAAGCAAAAATATTTTTCTTCATATTGTAGCTGTTTCAAGGACAAAATTAATGATACTAAAATTATAAACGAAACCTATATGTAAAAACAATTTATTCCTTTTTTGTGTCGCGAAGAAGTTAACTTTTTGGCAGTGACTTGAAAACTGGCGACTCCCGTGAACTTTAATTATGTTGGTCCAGAAGTTAAATGATTCGTTTTTAAAACATTACACGCTATCAAAAGTACGAATTAGCAAACATTTAATGATTTTATAATCTATCAGATTAATGAGAGAACGTAGAATTTGTGTATTATTCTGTTTTGAGAAGTGTAATAATTATCAATATCTGATAATCTATATAAATAAAATTAGACTTTTGTCTGTACATTTCTTGGAATTCAAAAATTTTGCGATTTCTATCCGTTTCAAGCACCTGGGAATCCGATGCGACCCTCAAAAAAAAGTTTGTCTGTCTGTCATTCTGTCATTCTGTCATTCTGTCCGTGACGCTTTTTTTGTTTAAGCATCACGTAAAAACGGCTGAAGCGAATGATATGAAATTGGGTGTCATGATAGGTGGTCACTCAACTTAAAACATAGGCGTCGAATTTTTAAAAAATATTGATTAGATTTTCAGATTTTGCGAAAATCGTTTCAAACTGCGTAAATTTGTGTTCGAGCATCACGTAAAAAACGACTGAAGCGAATGATATGAAATTGGGTGTCATGATAGGTGGTCACTCAACTTAAAACATAGGCGTCGAATTTTTAAAAAATCTTGATTGTATTTTGAGATTTTGCGAAAATCCTTTCAAACTGCGTAAATTTGTGTTCAAGCATCACGTAAAATCGACTGACCGCGAATGATATGAAATTAGGTGTCATGATAGGTGGTC
>JAWZYV010016171.1:0-46984 GCA_038373885.1 Cheiracanthium punctorium | reverse complement strand
GATTGGTCGACCGACGATGAACGCCATTGGTATCTATTTGGCAACTGTTCGACCGGCGATGAAAGTCATTGGAATCTGTTTGGCGACAGTTCGACCGACGATGAAAGCCATTGGTATCTGTTTGGCGACTGTTCGACCGGCGATGAAAGCATTGGTATCTGTTTGGCGACTGTTCGACCGACGATGAAAGTTATTGGTATCTGTTTGGCGACTGTTCGACCGACGATCAAATCCCTTTGGCGCCAGAAGATTGGCCAATCTTCACCCGATGAGACATCCCCAATCAATCGCCCATATCGCCGGCGATGTTGGCCCCATGTCAACTTCCTCGGTGAGCGATGTTTGGCCACTGATGAATTGCTGCTTGGGATGCAGTTCGAAGAAACAAAACCTGACTGACGGCCGTTTTAAGCAAATTAATATAAACTTTGGACTCAAAAAAATTCAGAGAGTCTGTAAGCTAACATTACGTAGTATGATGAATGAAAAAAACGGTGCCTTTTATAAAAACATTCAGTAAAATTTCCTAATCGTGAATTGTACAGCAAAATTTTTCAAAAAGTCGCACATGTTGCAAAATGTTCGTTATTTAGTACAAACTTTCCGATCATGGTTAGTCAAAAAACTAATGGATCTCCCACAGAAAGAACTTCACTAAAATTGATTAGTAACAGGAATGGTTATTCAAACACTGATTTCATATTGATTACTAAAGTTACTATTAACAGGTAAGTAAGTAAAAAAAAAAAAAAAAAAGCATTTCCGACCCGACATTCCTGCTCGCTGTATTTAAATGGAAACAAATTAAAAATTTTTAAACGAATAAGTTGTCCTTTTTAAAAATCAAATAAGTAAATACAACTTCTTTAATGTTTTTTTTTTTTATTTTATTTATTATAACGAAAAGAGTTGCAAACAGCTTTTCAAACGAAAACCGCCCCCCTCTCCCCGTAAAATTGCTACTTAAAATAGTAGGTTAGAGGCGGGGGCGCAAAACTCATCTTGCCCACTGCTCATTTTCGTCTTAACCCGACACTGAGTGTCTTATCCCCTATTGTCAGAGGTCTTTGGATAACTCCACGGAACTCTGCCTTGCACAAAGAGCGCGAACAGGTACTGTAAGAGGCTTCATTTAAAATGTGACAGTGCAAAATAAGGGATACATAGAAATGGATGATTTATCTAACCTGAAATTTTCGACCCCATTGAATTCAACCGTTGGATCGACAACCTCGCGATGTGGCCAGAATCCAGAAGCTTCTCATTTCAGCAGTCTACCAATTTGAGTGTCTTATCCACTCGGCCATGGTGAGACCGGACGTCGATTGGAGTCTAAATTTTAGTTATTCATTTGTATTGAAAAATGCTTGCTATGTTTTTTGCACCCGATTGCAAATACATGATAAAAAAGCGTAATTAAAAACAAGGTATGAGAAAAAAATTTCCGCTTATTGGGAATATCTTGTGGAATACTGAGTTAATAAAAGCATTACAAACCGAATTATTAAAACAGAATTTTTGGATACTATTAAAAAACCGACAAAAGGATATTCTAATAATAACAAATCAAGACTTTTTATAATGCATTTTACTTGACGTATTTGCATCGGGAAACACAGTCGTTTCCTCTTTTAAAATTTTGCCCTTCAATAATTAACGAACGCCTTTCAGTGAAATTATTTGCTCTCTCAGTATCTCTATTAAAGATGTCTAAACAAAATAAAGAGTCTGGAGTTTATTAAAAAAGTACCTCTTAAACTACAGACATTAAAATTTAAATGTTTCAATTTGGGTTTTACGTATTTCAAGAGGTGGAGCTACATTCAAAGTGGGCTGATTTTCAGTCCCCCAGTGAGTTTTTCACTGCAACAAGGAGTTCTCTCGGCTCACATTCAGAAACAGTCAAAAAAATTAAGCTGTAAAAATGTTAAGCTATGTTTAAATCTGTATATACATGCACAAAACTTATAAGTGCAAAGGCAACAAAAATGTTACAGTCGTGCTCTTATAACATCATACCAGACATAGTAAAAATACCGCATAGTCACGTTGTACTATGAAATATTTTTTTACTATAAGAAATTTTAACTATGGATTTAAATTTAAAACTTTCCTCTCCCCCGGTAATTCCTTTTTAATTATTGTGTACTTAGCTATTGCAACAATTTAAATTTAAAGAAGTGTTTAAAAAGTTAGTTTGAGGATTTTATTGCATTTTCAGTAAATTGAATTTCCCCTTAGAAAATATTTTGTGATAGATGTTTTCGGAAAATCAATGAACTTAAATACATTACACAAAAATGAATTATTAAAATTAAGTTTTTTGGAAATTTATTTAAAAGTATGAGGGAAATCCAGATGCTGCATTTTCTCCGAAAGCACGGCGGATATTAAGCATTACACAGTGGGCGGCACCAAGGGAGGAGTTTACCGGCAAGGGTGCGGACCACAAGTGTTTTCTACAGTGCCTTCGTAAATCTGTTTAAAATGTTTGTCAAACAAAACGACTTCCAGCAAATATTTTTGTTCTGAAAAATTGGGATTATTCTTTTCAGGCAAGAATTTCTTATTTTTAACAGTATAAATATTTAAATGAATCACGAATCTGATGTAAGGGGTGGAGATGTTGCGTTTGTAGACTTCTCCCAAACCCTTTGGATCTGAATATAGTACTGCATAAAATGGAGTTTCGCGGAGAAAAATATCGAATAATAGACTTTGTAGACAGACTTTTTTCAAATATTTCCGAAGCATTTATCACCACTTATCTTCCGGATTGATGTCTTCTCCAGCAAACATTGTTCCAATTTCAGCTATCTTCAGCTTTCAGCTTCATATCTTTCAGCATCAGAAAATCTGTATGCTACCGGCCTCGCCCATAAGAGTTATCAAGAATGCTGTTTTATATCTGTTTGTAATTTTCGGCACTGTCCGTTCGCAGTAACTTTACAAAATGGGTGAATACAAAAACAGGAGAGAGTATATGAATATGGATAATGCCTCCGAGTTATCAACCGTGCTTTAGTAAATCAGTTTATAATATTTAGATTAACGCTATAATGGCAGTAAGAAAGGATGTATTAATGATTTATTGGTTTTAACATTTTCGTTCCTATATCGTCCAAAAAATCCTGTGGTATACCATTTTACTTTGTGTAATTCGCCATAACTTAGACTTTCACAAAAAGAGCGAGCAGGTTAAAGCAAATAAGATACTGCTGTACGAGGTTTCATTTATAATGTGACTGTGCAAAATAAAAGACACAACAAAATGGATGATTTACTATCTGACCTAACATTTTCGCATTTAGTAAGCAACAGTTAAAATTAGTATTTAAATTCCATAATTAATGTTATTATGAAACAAAAACTGCCTTTCAAATTAAGTAAAGATTCCCAAATTTTCATTGCAAATACTGTAGCTTTAATGGCAGACTAATAAATGATTTTACATGCATTAAATTAATATTTGAGGGAAACTACTTCTTTTAATGTCAGAAAAATTCCTCACCAGTAATTTGTCAAGATTTTTGTTAACCTCAGAAATTTCAGTCAGTCAGTGGTTAAATGTAGGTTGAACTCTATCATTTCTAGTAATATACTTCGCACTGATTGTAGCGAGGTTGTATGACTATAAGGAATGAGATTTCATTGCTAGGGATGGATGCGAGGTTTGTCTCGTCTCGCAGTCATAAACCTCTGCATCGTGTCTCGTCTCGTCTCGCAAACACTTTGTCTCGTCACGCGTCTCGTGGAGAAATTGCCGTCTCGCATTTTAAGGACTGCGATTTTCTTACCATATTTTTAGTATTATTAACACTATTTTATTGAAAATTAATATTAATGATAACAATTAGTTATACATATTGCTATACTGGTAGATATATTAGTTACCATATTAACTCAAAATTTAGTTAATTACCATATTAACTGCATTTGAAGTGCTAAAACTTCAAATTTGATCCATATATTTAATGTGACATGACACCGAAAAAATATTTATTTTTATTTATTTACCAGCTGCGTGCCAATTCTTCGCACGGTAGGAAATGAAAATTTTTCTTACATGTGTAATTCGAATTAATTCCATTGATGTGGAATCTATAAAACAGCAAAATTATTTTACTCTTGACGTACAGTTTGCGTCATTAGTACTAGCCTGATATCATTGCAATTTAATAACACGAAAAGTATGCCAGTGTCATTCGCGATCGAAAGATGAAAAGCTAGCCGGTTTGCAGCGAAAACTCCTCATTTTCAAAATGTCTAATTTCTACACACTATTTTCTAGGTTTAATTTGTAGCATTAATAGCTCAAACACTATACGTGATGTAGAGAATCTTTATTTCAAAATAGCTGCGCACCCGCTTTCATATTTGAGGAAGCAAATATTTTACTAATATATGATCATAACTGCATGTGACAAAACAGAATCTCCCCGCAAAAAAAAATGTTAGGCAATCTTTTCTGTTGAAAATATTGCGGGATATACTACCGCAAAGAAGGATTACTTATCGTTTAGATAGTTGTAAGACAATCGTTGAAAAAACATGAATAGAACACTTAATTTCATGGAATACTTATTAACGTGATACATTGGGATTTATTCATATTTTCCTTACAAATATATTAATACTATCTATTACTTATAGTATTAATACTATGTATTTTCACTTTTCTCTCTTTGTTGCTCAATTTAAATAAACAGCTTAGATATTTGGCACCAATGGGACCTTCTCATTCTATTGTTGCGAAATAATAACTTAATTTGCTCTCGTATTGAATGCGCCGCCGTGAAACTAGTTAATAGCGAAGTCATCAGGTAAATGGTAAACCTGTGGAAGTAACCCTGTAGCCTTGGCGAATAGTCATCATTTTCAACTAATGCTGGAGAATCTTGAAGGACTTAGTAAGGAGCAGCGAATAGCAGTGCAAAAATTACTCCAGGAATTCCAAAACTTATTCTCTACCGGTGACGCTGATGTGGGCCACTGTAATGTGACACTACATAAAATTAATACTGGTGATCATCCACCAATCAAGCAGTATCCAAGGCGTTTGCCTCTTGCAAAGAAAGAGGAAGCTGAACGCCTGATTAAAGAAATGGTGGACGGTGGCATAATAGAGGAATCGTCGGGGCCTTGGGCGTCACCAAAGGTTCTTGTTAAAAAGAAGGACGGATCGACACGTTTCTGTGTGGACTATCGGAAACTGAACGATATTACGAGGAAAGACTGCTATCCCCTACCGCGAATAGATAATACTTTAGATGCTTTGAATGGAAGCCAGTGGTTCTCTACGTTGGACTTAAAGAGCGGGTATTGGCAAGTCGAAATCCGACCTGAAGATAAAGAAAAGACAGCTTTTACTACCGGCCAAGGACTCTGGCACTTTAAGGTAATGCCTTTCGGTCTTTGCAATGCCCCCGCTACTTTTGAAAGACTAATGGAAACTGTATTACGTGGACTTTCGTCTGAGGCCTGCTTAGTATATTTAGATGACATTATTATAGTGGGAAAAACGTTTGAAGAACATTTAAATAATATTCGTAAAGTGTTTCTTAGATTACAAAATGCTAACCTTAAACTAAACCCGAAGAAATGCAAATTTTTACGTAAGGAAGTTACTTATCTTGGTCACGTTATTTCTGCAGACGGAGTTAAGACTGATCCACAAAAAGTTAAAGCGGTTGTCGATTGGCCTCGTCCGGAAACGGTACATGAACTGCGAAGTTTTCTCGGACTGTGCACCTATTATCGCCGTTTTGTAAGAAATTTCTCAACAATAGCGAGACCTTTACATAAATTGACTGAAGCCCAAGCAAGTTTTAATTGGACAGAGGAATGCGAGAAATCGTTCATTAGTTTAAAGCAGGCGTTAACGACGTCTCCTATTTTGACATATCAACGGGCTGACAAAGAATTTATCTTGGATACAGATGCCAGTAATGAAGGGATAGGAGCCGTGCTTTCGCAGAGAACAGAAAATGGTGAAAGTGTCATAGCTAGGGTAAGCCGGAGAGGAATTATTGTGTCACTCGTAAGGAATTACTGGCTATTGTTAAATCTATTGAGCATTTCCATCACTACCTCTATGGACGGAAATTTCTTCTGCGGACTGATCATGCTTCCTTGAGATGGCTTTTGAATTTTAAAGAACCTGAGGGTCAGATAGCTCGCTGGATCCAAAGGCTGCAGGAGTATGAGTTCGAAATCGAATATCGCAAAGGAACTTCGCACGGAAATGCAGACGCTCTCTCCAGACGACCTTGTAAAGAGGACTGTAAACACTGCGTGAACTCCGAGAAGAAGTACGGGACGGAGACGGGTACGTTCGTGAAGGTTTTGACTGCAACGACTGTGGATCGGTGGGCTTCGAGTGAAGTACAGAGAGCACAGTTAGAAGATTTACATATCAGGCCAATTTTGGAGAAGAAACTAAATTCCGCGGATCGACCGTCTTGGCAAGAGATCGCGCCAGAGAGTCCCGCCACAAAGCGATACTGGGCTCTTAGGGATTTTTTACATCTTAAGGACGGTGTTTTATATCGGAAATGGGAGAGCGATGACGGAAGATCAAGCCGATGGCAATTAATTCTCCCACGTAGTAGAATTCCAGAGGTTCTGCGGGAGATTCATGATAGCGCAAGTGGAGGGCATTTTGGAGTGATGAAGACTTTAAATAAAACCAGGGAGCGATTTTATTGGGATCGACTTCGAGCCGATGTTGAAAAATGGTGTAGAGAATGCCACGATTGCGGTGCCCGGAAAGGACCTAAAATAAAAACCAAGGGTCGTTTGCAGCGCAATAACGTTGGCGCGTCTTTCGAAAGAGTGGCTTTAGATATCCTAGGACCCCTGTCTACAACATCGAAAGGCAATCGATATGTCATAGTCCTGATGGATTATTTTACCAAATGGCCAGAAGCAATTTCCATCCCGAATCAGGAAGCTTCAACTGTAGCTGAAGAGCTCGTTCGAAACTAGATCTCTTATTACGGAGTGCCTATGATGTTACATTCGGATCAAGGTACAAATTTTAATTCAGCACTATTTTCGGAACTCCGCGAATATTTGGGAATCGCCAAGACTCGAACAACACCGTTACATCCCGAGTCCGATGGCATGGTCGAGAGGCACAATCGAACAATTTTGAATCATCTTTCGATATTTGTTTCGAAGAATCAAACCGACTGGGATACAATTTGCCACTGTTCCTCCTGGCTTACAGAAGTGCGGTTCATGAGACGACCGGATATTCTCCATCGGAGATGTTGTTCGGCCGTCCTCTTCGATTACCCAGTGATATTGTTTTTGGACGACCATGTGATACACGCTCCTCACGGAATGATTACATGAGTAATTTAGAAGCACGATTAGAAAGAGTTCATTCGTTTGCCAGAGAGCGAATAAATTTGGTGAGTGACCGAATGAAGACTCGTTACGACGCCAAAGCAACGAATCACCAATTTAAGGAGGGTGATCAAGTTTGGCTGTATAACCCGAAACGAAGGAGAGGTCTGAGTCCTAAGTTGCAACAGAACTGGGAAGGACCTTATACGGCTGTCAAGAAATTGAACGATGTTATCTACAGAGTCCAGAAGTCGCCCAATTCAAAACCGAAAGTCATCCACATTAATCGTTTAGCTCCATATGGTGTTACTGATCATGATGTTGTGTGATTAGACTGCCGGGTCGTCAGTTTTTAAAGAGGGGAGCAGTGTTGCGAAATAATAACTTAATTTGCTCTCGTATTGAATGCGCCGCCGTGAAACTAGTTAATTGCGAAGTCATCAGGTAAATGGTAAACCTGTGGAAGTAACCCTGTAGCCTTGGCGACAAACTTGGCGATCGTCTTGGCGACTTGACGACGGATTTGGCGACCTTGGCGACTTCTAGAAAATTCATGTCTCGAGACCATATTTCAATTTGATAAGATTGTTCCAGAAATTTCTCGGCAATTCTGGTGACGTCATCATCTCTATAAAAGCACTAGGATCTCTCTCCGGGGAGTTCAGTTGAGTGATAGACTTTGAAGCGCACGGTTGATTCTGTGAAAAGAATAACGTTATTGTTGTGCTTATTTATGAATTTTGTTAGCGCATTTTAAAGTTTCTTGTATTATTTTGAGCTATTGAGCTGCGAGCCGTGAATAAAGTGTTATTTTTTTGTTTACTGTGCTGATTGGACTGTTTCAAAATACACCCACTTGGTGATTTTCGTAACACTATGATGATTCTTTGCCATTTACGCATTAGCAATATGGTTGCCATGAAAGAAGCTCTCCATATATATTTAATTTATGCATAATTCTTTCAGATTGACGTATTTAGCGCCGCAAAACATTTCATGTCACCGTGGCTGAAAATATCGAATCTGTACCAATTTAAATATCCATGTGTCCAATAAAGCGATAATATAAACTCTCGTTGGTTCTGTTTCGCGAAAAACATCAAGTTGTGTAATTTCGAGGAGCTATTTAGAGCAGCTCTAATTGCGAATAGTACGTCAGTTTTGCAGAGTATACAAATTCCACGCTTTTTTTATTTATGACGTCACGGTTTAACGTAAAACATACCTCAGACAGTTGAGGCAGTTTTCAAACAGTAGTACAGTAGTTTTACAGCAGTACAGTAGAGGCTTCATTTAAAATGTGACTGCGCAAAATAAGGGATACATCAAAATGGATGATTTATCTAACCTGACATTTTCGAGACCATTCAATTCGACCGTTAGATCGACAATCTCGCGATGTAGCCAGAATCCGGAAGCTTCTCATTTCAGCAGTCTACCATTTTGAGTGTCTTATCCACTCGGCCATGGTGAGAAACGGGCGACGATTGGAGGCTAAATTTTAGTTATTTATTTGTATAGAAAAATGCTTGCTAGGTTTTTTGTACCCGAATGCAAATACATGATAAAAAGCGTTATTAAAAGATATATTTGTTTATTTTAAAAAATACGAACTCAAACTACAGACATTAAAATTTAAAATGTTTTAATTTTGGGTTTACGTATTTCAAAAGGTGGAGTTACATTCAAAGTGGGCTGATCTTCAGTCCCCCAGTGAGTTTTTCACTGGAGCCATGAGTTCTCTCGCCTGACATTCAGAAATAGGCAAAAACCTAAAGCTGTAAAAAAGTTAAGCTATGTTTAAAGCTGTATATACAGGCAAAAAACGTCTAAGTGCAAAGGCAACAAAAATGTTACGGTCGTGTTCTTATAAACATCGTACCTGACATAGTACAATGTGACTATGCAGTATTTTTACTATGAAGTATTGTTTACTATAAAATATTTTAATTATGGATTTAAATTTAAAAACTTTCCTCTCTCCCGGTAATTCCTTTTAATTACTTTGCACTTAGCTATTGCAACAATTTAAATTTAAAGAAGTATTCAAAAAGTTAGTTTGAGAATTTTATTGCATTTTCAGTAAATTAAATTTCGCCTTAGAAAATATTTTGTGGTAGAAGTTTTCGGAAAATCTATTTCAATATATTACACACAGAATGAATTATTAAAATTCAGTTTATTGGAAATTTATTTAAAAGTATGAGGGGAATCTAGATACATCTTGAGACACGTGCAATTTCTCCTACTTGGTTACTCAAAGGCCGTAAACGACTGGTGTGGAAGTTGAACTGCAGTCCATCTTAGAACATTTTCTGAATTTAAAATTAAATGTTTGAAAGTGATAAATGAAGTCGAGGAGTGCAAAGAGAGAAAAATATCTATTGTTTTCACCTTTCCGGGTATCTTTTTTTTTACGACAAAACGTTATTTTTAAAGGAAAGAAAATATCATTAGCTGGCTAGAACACTTAATATTCGTGCAGATTTCAATACTCAGTTTTCAGCTAAGAGTAACATTTTATTTTCAGTTGTACTTTTCTATTAATTTATCTGAATTTTAAGGGTTTTTCTAAAATTACAATGGTCGGGATGGGCTATAAAATTAATTTGAGTCTCCTTCAGTTGTCAAGATCCTAAAAATCTAAATTAGAACTTTTCAAAAATTCATTTTAAACTTTGAGCCTTCTCATAAATAGAGTGCAATTTTTAGCTTATTACCATATCATATCTATCAACACATTTGCAGAACCCGAACAAATTGTTTCTTATTCCTTCGCATGAGTACCTTCCACACGTGATACTTGATTAACAATTTTTGAGATGGATATAATATTACCTTATATCACAAATTACTCGTAAATTTTTAAATCTTAAAAAAATGAAATTCATTTTTTATTTCAATTTCTATAGTCAGTCAAAAAGGGAATAGATATGGGTCTTTCATCCTAAACAGCAGTGGTAGTAAAGACACAAATTATACATCATACTACTACATAAAAAAAGTTGACAAATGATTTGAAAAGTTATATTTCTGAGTTCATCATGATTTAACATTTTCTTCCATATGTTCAATCATTTTTATAATTTCTAAGCACCACCTGAAATAAATCATTTACTAGTTTTGACTAATGAGAAGCTGGAGAAAAGTAAATGTCCAATAATCTAAGCATATATATTTAAAAAGAATTGCGAATTATTTTTCCAACTTCCATTGAATAAATTTACAAAATGTTCATGATAGTTCGTTCGGTTGTGTTAAAAATCAATTTATTATAAATTTAGACAGAAAATATCAAAAACCGGTAATTTCAATTGAATTATATTAAAATTTCTTTTTGGCATATTTAACTATTAAATGTACATTTTACAATAAGAAAGCACTTGATAAACTATTAAAAAAATCCTCATTCAGATAAAAAATGTTTAAAATGAAGATCAGTTCTAATAACGCAAGGGAATATCGATTCTCTAAAACTGTTATTACAGCTTGTATTTTAGTCCAGGAAAAGTTTGTCACATAGAAAAATATGTTAATAGTCATTTAAATTTCAATAAGCTATTCTCATTCTGTTATAATGTCTGCATAATTTATCAAAACTATTTTGGCAGGCAATATTTCAGAGAAAAACGGCTAGCGGAGAATATTCGATCCCATGTTGTATTTGCGCATTCAAAAAATTGTTTCCATTGAACATTATTCCGAATGTTAAGTTTGACTTAATAGTTAAGAGAGTTATTTTATAGAGATATGTTAGCTTTTTCGCTTTACTTTCTTAGTAGTACTTTAAATTATAAAAAAAACTTACAGAGATTAATAATACTTAATAAAGAAACATTATTTAACAGCACGACATTTATTAAACATTGCAACATCATACCACAACTACATCCTACATAACTACGCAGTAGCTACATTGTTTTTTTTTCGCTTTTTCCCGACGAACAGTCAATAGTTCATGTGCCCCTTATTCTCCCCCTTTGATTGCTTCCCTTTTTTTCTTATTTACGAATCATCCTCTGCATGGTGACGCCCTCTTTATTGGCGAGTTCAATGAAAATGATAACATTCGGGCATCCTGACTGCCCAATTGTCCTCAATTGGTTTTGACTTCTACGTTTTTAAAACGTGGACTTTTTCTTGGTTTTTCACATGCGCTCTCCAGATCAACAGTCTCTTCGTCATTTTCGGTTTCTTCATCAGTTTCTGCTTCACAATGCCAGGCTTTCAGTTGGCTTACATGGGCGGTGACGATGAGTAGCATCAACCTCCTTCGCCTTCACCTAGTTGTGAGATCTCGTATGTATCGTTGGGTAATGCACGTGTGACTACAAATGGTCCTCGATACTTGGCTTGGGTTTTCGTGGGTTGTCCGGTAGCTTTGGGTCCACGTCTAGCTACAACTATTTCTCCTGGTTCATAGATTACAGTTCGACACTTCTTTTTGTCATAGGTTTTCTTCATTTTCTCTTGTTTAGATTCTATTTCTTCTCTTGCAAGTTCTTGAATCTTACTCGGTTCAGTCCATGAATCTGCATCTTCATCGGTTAGTATTCTAAGTATTCCGTCGTTGAATCGAGGAAGGTAGCCATGTAGCATCTCAAAGGGCGTTTTGTTCGTAGTTTTATTCACCATATTATTTAGATTTCTTTCTGTCTCTTTTAAACTGGTATCCCAGTCTCTATGACGATCATCTGTCATACACGTCGACACAGTAGACAAGATAGTTTTATTCACACGTTCTACCATTCCATTTCCTTGTGCATGTTTAGTGGAATTCAGTGTATGGGCGATGCCGTTTTTCTTGCAAAAATCTTCAAACTGGTGTGAAGTGAAGCATGAACCTCGGTCACTGATAATTCTGTCTGGTAACCCATAACTGTTCACGAATTCTTCTAACATTTTCAAAACATGTTTGGTCGATGTATTTCTTACAGCTACAAGTTTGACAAATCTTGTGAAATTATCTATGATGACAAGTAGTTCCGTGTTGCCTATGGTGCTCTTCACAAACGGTCCCAGATGGTCAATGTGAATGATCGAAAAGGGTCTTTTACCAGGTTTTATCGGATGCAATAGACCCTGTTGCTTTCCCGCAGGAATTTTATTTACTAAACATTCGAAACACATAGATATGTGTTTCTTGACATATCTCTTCATCAAAGGAAACCAGTATCTCTCTTTAATCTTGTTTACGGTTCTATCAACCGAAAAATGACCCATAAGATCATGAAACTTCACGACAATGCTTTTTCTCATTGCCTTGGGGACAACATAAAGAAGTTTTTCTTTACCATTCTCACTCAGTACTCTAAATAGTCTATTTCTCTTGAGGACATAGTTATTTACCTTTGTCTTTTCTTCTTTCGTACGTTCGCACTTCGGCTTTTGCAAAATGGTTATTAGTTCTTTCAACTCTGAGTCAGAATTTTGAAACACCAGTACTTGCTCATCTTCTGTGAGTGTCAAACAAACTTCTATGTTCCGTTCTACGTAGTTCGTCAAGGTATCTTCTGCTTCTAATACTGGTGCTCTACTAAGAGCATCGACATGACTCATTTTGTCTCCAGGTCGGTGTTGCACTGCAAAGTCAAACTCTTGAATCAGGTCATACCATCTGGCGATCTGAGGATTGGTTGCCTTTTTAGCGTTCATATATACCAAGGCCTGACAATCAGTAACAATAGTAAATTTAATTCCGAGTAGGAACTGCCTTAATCTATCTAATGTCCAAACGATCGCCATTAGTTCCAACTTGCTAGAATGATACTTTCTCTCGGCATCAGTTGTCTTTTTGCTAACACAATAAACCAAGTGCCATTGTTTTCCCTCCTGCTGGATAATCATTCCACTTAAACCATTAGAACTTGCATCAGTATGGACTTCTGTCTTCGCATCTGGGTTATAATGTGCTAAAACTGGTACACTCAGCAATTCTTCTTTTAACGTTTGATAAGCTTTCTTTTGGTCATAACCCCAGACAAATTCTTGGTTCTTGCGCGTTAGACGACTGAGCGGTTCAGCCTTTTGAGCATACTTGCGAATGAATCGTCTAAAAAATCCAGTTAATCCCAAATATCTTTTCACATCGTGAACGTTCAGAGGTTCGGGAAACTCTTCAATCGCCCGAATCTTTCTTGGTCCTGGTTTTAGTCCTTGCGAATTCATTACAAATCCTAAAAAAATTACTTCTTTTCTTCCAAACTCGCATTTTGATAACTTTAACGTCAATTTCGCCGTTCTTAAGCATTTCAAAACTTCCCGTAATCTGCCCATCATGTCTTCCCAAGATACCGCTGGAATCATTATATCGTCCATGTAGCATAGGGCTTTTGTTAGGAATAAGGACCCTAAAACTTGATTCATCAGCCGCTGGAATTCAGCTGGTGCATTGGCCAGTCCAAATATCATACGGTTAAATTGTCCAGTTTCGTCGGGTTATAAACGCAGTTTTTAATTTGGAATCTTCAGAAAGTGGAATTTGTAAATAACCATGTGCCAAATCCAATGTTGAAAATATCTGCACACCACTTAGACACTCTAGTAAGTTATCTATTTTTGGAAGTGGGTACTTATCCTTAATAGTTTGATCATTTAGACGACGATAATCTACAACTAAGCGATAATCTCCAGTTTTTTTCTTGACTAGGAGTACGGGACTCGCATAAGGAGAGCGTGTTTCACTCGCTATACCATGATCCTTCCATTCCTTAACAATAGTCTTTATAATTTCACGTTCTGCAGCATTCGTCTTGTATGGACGAGTGCATACTGGCTTACTGCCTTCTACTTCTTTAATTTCCATCCGAGTCACATCAGTACACCCTAATTCACTTAACTCAAATGCAAAGCAATCTCTGAACTCATTTAACAGTGTGGCTATGTCTGAACGTTGATCTTTCGACAATGATTCATCAAAATTTATTTGATCTAATGTAATCAGACTTTTATGTTCATTCTTTCCTACCATTAAAATTTTGCAACCAGAACTCTTCGCAGCGTCGATCAAATTATCCGGATTTATTTGTTCGGTGTCCTCATCATTTACCTTCTCCACCTTACAAATGTTCTGGTTTTGTCGAAACATTATATCTTCATTCCCAACATTCATAATGGGTATTGTTGTTTTTCCCTCAGCAACCTTTAGTAATGGAGCCAAGTTGCATGTCTTCACTTTCAACCAAAACCAAGCCGTTTTCTATTTCTTCCGTTTGGGCCCTTACTAGATTTATAGAATTGCTTTTGATTTCTTCTTTACAAATGGTTTTGAAATTTATTTCGGATGTTTTAGTGTCATTCTCTACACCTGTAGGTTTACATTCTTTTGAGTAACCTATATTGAAATTCTGCTTTTCCTTCCAGTAAAATACGTAAGGTAATTCGAGAAGTGTTCTTCCTATAATTAAATCCACTGGTTGTGCATCATCGTTGACAATCAAAACTGGAACATCTCGTGCTATTACATCATCAATCTTTATGTCAAGTACTGTTCCGCCTACTGTTTTTGTGACAGGAGACTTTTGATTCCCAAATCCAAACAAGTCTTTTTCACAAGGAGCTATATATACGTTTAGTTTATCCGCAACTGATTGCTTTAACAGGCAACTCGAACTTTGGGAATCTATTCTACAGTATCTATTAATCCGCTGACAATCTCATTTTTTATGATAACAGGTTTCAAATAGTTATCGAAAGAAGTGGCATACGTATCCGAAATACTTAAACTACTAACTTCCTCTTTCTTTGATTGAGTGCTGCTGATTTCGTCTTTGTTAGTTAAATTTTTGTTTCGTGTGCAATTCCTACTTATATGACCGTAATTGTTGCAAGAGAAACATTTGAATTCTCCTTTTTCATTGCGTATTCTGGACGTTGAAAAATTCTGCCGCTCTGGAAATTTATGATGAGGAAGTCCACTATTTCTTCCGTAATTTATACTGTCCGACCCCTGATTACTCTTTATTTCACTACGATGGGAATTTAGTTTTGGATGCACTTCATACTTAACATTCCTATTTTGTGCTGTTTTGTCAGTAACTCGAACACTCTCGTAGTCGTCTAGTTTGTTAGCCAACTCATCCGAGTTTACAAATTTTGGCCAAACATCAACAAAATGTTCTCTAATTGTAAATGGAACCTTTCTTTTCAACTGATCCGTTACTATGAGTTCTTTCAAGGAATCGAAATCGTTGATATTCAAACCTGTAACCCATTCATCGAAATAATTCCTCAAATCAAACGCAAAATCTTTCCACGTTATCTTGGATTCTTTAGTGTGATTCAAGAATTTTTGTCTAAACCTTTCAGGACTTAACTTAAATCGCTTTAATAATAACGCCTTAACGTGGGAATAATTGCTCGCGTCCTGTTCAGACTCTCGTGTAATTATTTGCATTATTTCGTATGGTAAAAGTCCCACTAAGTATGTAACATAGTCCTCTTCTTTGATACCCATTCGTTTTGCTTGGCGTTCGAATAATACCAGATATGATGAAATATCCCCATCTTCGATTCTATACTTCTGCATAATACGGGAAAATTCGTTAGTCTTAATTGAATCTGTCGAAGTCGGACTGCTTACTAGCCCAACAGGACGACCACTTTGTATTCTCAATTTTTCCAGTTCCAATTCATGCTTTCGTACTTTATCGCGTTCCTCGCGCTCAGCTGCGTCAGCCCCAGCTCTCTCCTTAGCTTCTTCAGCCCTTTTCTCCGTTTCAGTTCTTTCAGCGATAATTCTTTTTAACATCCCCTTTACAAATTCTTCATCGTAACCCTTACTTTTAGTTATTAAGTCTTTTAAATCAATTATTCGATGTTCTGCTTTTACCTCTAAACCAAGCTCTGAGGCCAATTCTTCTAAGTCACACTTCCTCCCTCGGGCTAAAAATGCCATACCTGATTTGATTTCCTAATGAGTTTAATCTTGTCTTACTTATTTTCGAACTTATGCAAAAAATACCGTATTACTCATACAGCATATTTATAGAATCTTGCTTTAAATAATACTTTAATGTATTCTAAAGAATAATGCAATATATTTTAAATAATACTTCTATATAATTCAATATATTACTTCACTATACTTCAATATAATACTTCACTATACTTCAAAATCAAGAGAATACTTCAAAATCAAAATAATGTTTCAATATACTTTAAAATGAATACTTCAGAATGGAAATAATATTTCACTTCAATATACATCAAAATTAATTCTTCAAAATCAAAAATAATTCTTAAATTTACTTCAAAATCAATATTTCAAAATCAAAATAATAATTCTTAAATTTACTTCAAAATCAATATTTCAAAATCAAAATAATAATTCAATATACTTCAAAATGGATAACTTCAAAATCAAAATAATGTTTCAATATACTTTAAAATGAATACTTCAAAATCAAAATAATATTTCACTTCAGTATACTTCAAAATCAAAATAATATCTCAATTTACTTCAAAATCAATCAGAATAATACTTCACTTCAATATACTTCAAAATCAAAATAATATCTCAATTTACTTCAATATCAATCAGAATAATACTTCACTTCAATATACTTCAAAATTAATATTTCAAAATTAGAAATAATACTTCACTGCAATATACTTCAAAATAAAAAAAATAATACTTCAAAATAATACTTCACTCTAATACTTCTGTGCTTCAAAATACTTCCAAATTTATACGTCAAAACACTACTTTATTATAATGATTCAATATATTCAAAATTAATACATCATACTTGAAAGCAATACAATACCGCAATATAATACTTTCGTATATTTTAATATACTTCAAAATTAAAATTTCCAGCTATGCATCAGCATAATATTTCAATATAATATTCATACCTGAGAACTAAACATCTTGGGCGCGTAAAATAAGGCATATCCCACTTCTCATTTGTTAGCTTTTTCGCTTTACTTTCTTAGTAGTACTTTAAATTATAAAAAAAAACTTACAGAGATTAATGATACTTAATAAAGAAACATAATTTAACAGCACGACATTTATTAAACATGCAACATCATACCACAACTACATCCTACATAACTACGCAGTAGCTACATTGTTTTTTTGCGCTTTTTCCCAACGAACAGTCAATAGTTCATGTGCCCCTTATTCTCCCCCTTTGATTGCTTCCCTTTTTTTCTTATTTACGAATCATCCTCTGCATGGTGACGCCCTCTTTATTGGCGAGTTCAATGAAAATGATAACAGATAAAAGAAAATAAAAAGACAGTATTACTTGTAATTACAATTTATATGCTTTTCTTATATTTGAAAAGAAAAGTCTATTACATCTTTAAATCTGTTTTTTTTAATAGTATTTAAGCAAAATTTTATCCCACTGTTTCTTTTGAATTTTGGTACATCTGACAACTGATAGTGCCGTTCTTAAATTTAAATCTTTTAAATATTTTTAACTATTCCTTTTAGTGATGGGATGATACACAGAAGACGATGTGCTTCAAATACCTAGAGCTACCAGCCCCATAGAGAATGACATAACGTACATATAGAGTGCTCTACGTGCCATCAGAATTATTTTTAAGTACATATATTCAATCACGCGGTCATGGTCGTGTTTTGCGACTTTGCCTTAATCTAGTAATATACTTTGCACTCCGCGTCCCTAATAGCACAACTGTCACCCGTGACTAAAAAGTGACCACGCGAAACAGTGACATTAGAGTCACAAAGAGTCGCTGTGACTCCGCCGTTTAGTCACGCCACAGTCCCTATGTCCGCACACGGTGACGTCACAATGCGACCCCGCAGAGTAGTCACAACTGCGACGACGGTTGCCGCTGTGACCCTTTAGTGACGACACAGAGCGGTCGCAGTCACAGATGTGACTACAATGCGCCGTCACAGCGTAGTCGCGATCACACTGCAACTGAAATGTGCCGGTACATAGTGGTTGGTAACAATGGCGACTCCGATATCACAAAAGTGTCGCAACCGCAACCCGCGTCACGACATTGCTCGTATGGGACTATTTTGAAAGACAAGCAATTATTAGTTTTCAAAGTAAATTAAGAGAAAGCGTTTGAGGTCCCTAATTTCGTTATAACGGTATTTTAAGTTTTGTACGTTATTAAAATGTGGGACATTCTAGTTTAGTTATGCGTGAAACATGCTTTTTAGATTGGTTACACGAGGGCTATCTGCCTAAGGAGTCAACATGCCCATTTTGACAAGATAAACATATCTAGAAAATTCCAGATAATGATGAATTAAAAAAGTAAAAACAAACATTTCATAATACTAATATGTATACTTACATTTTAAATCACAAAGAAGTCGAATAACTGTAACAAGATATGAATGCAGCCATAGATTGATGCAGCTAGCAAGATCGCAACAGTCAAACACAACATAAATAATAAAAAAGCTGTACTATGGTTACGCACACACACACCTAACTTTAGGGTAACATTTTGCTATGTATTGTACAGGTTGTTTAGATCAAATGATTTTTCTTATGTTAGCTATTGTAAATAGAGATTTCTACATCTATACCTGTTGCATAACTACATAACTCAAATTTTATGGAAGAAAATTTTATACATTAAAATACGCTATGAGATTATGTATATTAAAAACAGTGAAAGTAAAAATTTACCTGTAATAGTGTTATCCAAGTAATTTGCAGAATCAATGTTGTATCAAAACTAATAGGGTTTCAACATTGAAGCAAATGCTATTCTTATATTGCTCCAAACGAAGAAACCAAATTAGTTGTCTTTAACAGCTTAACAATTAACCAAAGCAATTAAACTTTTCGAAAGTTCAATGAGAAATCGGAAAAACTGTAGCCTAAAAAATGTACTTGATTCATAATTCATCAATTATAACTCTCTCGTTGCTCAACGTCTGCGACCGAAATTAAAGACAAAAAGAAAAAGAGAATGGTTGCTGCACCAGAAATGCGCCAAACTCGCCAATTTTAAAAGCATAACTAGAGCGGTCCCCTCCCCCCACCCGCACCATATTAACTTCGTGTTTGGTATTTTATGTGCAATATATATATATATACATATATATATTGTAATTATTCAGCTTAAAATTTGCCTTAAAGGCTGTTATATTAAATTTTACTATATTGTTTTCCTTTTGCTGTGATTTTTGTTTTTCTCAATTGTTCTGGAAAGTGAAGTGCTTCTTATTTTATGTTTGTAAGGAATTTGAATATTCATTTTGCCCGAACGTAGCTTATAAAATTAAGCTAATACATTTACAGGGCCAGATTATGATCAACAGGACATTGATGAATTTGGGGGTTCCCATCTATAAAATTTGTTTTCTTTTTCATAAAATTTTGACATATAAAAGAATATTTCAGAGCAACATTTGAAACTGGGGGCACTTTCGAACCGGGGACCCTGGGAAAAGTCTCGATTTGCCCATGCGATAATAAGGGTCAGAAAATTTATCAAATATATGTAAACAAAAGAGTCTGAATATTGTATAATGAATACTGGAGTGTGAAGGTCCCGGTTTCGGATCAATTCGCGGAGGTGTCGATCTAATAGTCTGGAGTTTTGGTTGGTTTTCTCCAGATGTAACGTGAATGCCCATTAGAACCCCTTAAAAGTCCTCCGACTAAGGTCCCAGGATAGTATTATCCACTGCATCTTTTCAATAATGAGAGTGAAAATATTAAGCATGGAAACGCCGTTAATTGCTTATATGCGTATAGAATGTTATTATAAACTCACTTAAACAAAAATCATATAAATAGTATGCACGTTTCGGATGGTAGAAAAGGTCGACCCTCCTTCACCACGCTCCGGAAAAGAAGGGTGGACCCTTTGTACCACCCGAAACGTGCGTATTCTTCCGTGAAATTTGGATAATGGGAATTTTTTGTCGATTCCTAGAATTTTTTTATCTATCACTCTTTCTGCGCGAATATATACTGTCCGAAATTTTTAGTTATTTCGAATTTTTTCTCTGCTCTTTTCCGTGTATTATTATGCTATACCAAATTATCTATTTTTCCACTGAAAAGAGGGCAACTCAAAAAAGTTTATTAGATCTATTTTATGCCCCTTGGAGTACGAGGCAGCAGCAATTTTGTAAAATTTTCCAGGAGCGACCCTAAGGTACGTGGTGCCCCCCTGCAAACATAAAAAAGGCTCTCCTTTTATACATTTTCCACGTTTTGAGCTCGATATTGCGCCCCTTCAAAGACAGCGCCTCGATGCGATGCTTACTTTACCGTATCGGGCAGCCCCTGAAATTTCCAATAAACTATTAAAAGATCCTTTGAAAAGAAACATATATAATGACACTTATACATACCTCTTATTAAAATAGACTAGCAATTTTTCATTTTCTGTCTTCAAACACATAACAAAAATTCATCCGTATAAGTAATCTGAATTAATGTAGCCAAATCCGCGATAACAAATCGTGGCTTGTAAACTCTACGCGGGAGAAGTAACTGAGCACACAAGAATTTCGTGGGCTAGCCGTCTGGTCTGCGTATCTAGTTTTCCATGTGAGGCCCCGAGATAAATCAAAACATTTAATTCAAGAGCAACAAAACAGCGCAGCGTAAAGAAAATATAATAAGTGAACCCATTGCTTTCTATTTGACTATTACATGACAGTAGATTTTAAAAGGGGCTTAACGTAGAAAAAAATCTTCAAGTATTTTTTTTCGGGAAAAGTTTAGCAAAATTGTGAAAAATTAATATGAATTATAAAAATAATGAATACAGAATATGAATTTTATAAGAAGATAAAATTCATATTCTGTACATAGGAACTCATATACAGGGTAGGGGTTTCACTGTGGATGTAGCGAACATTTTTATAGCATACTGAACTCATTAGTTTTATTTTAGTTTTTAGTACTAAAATATTTGAAAGCACAATATGAACTTTTCCCCTTACACCCCCTACCCCCTCCAAAAAAAAAAAATCTTAACTTTGACCCTGCCTTTGGGTGTACGGAAAACACTTCTACACAGTATGAAAGTATTTTAGCATTTGCTCATTAAATATTTGAAATAAGGTATCACTCAAAAAAATGTGATTACAAATAAGTTTGTTTGCTAAGTCGCAAAGAACAGTCACTATGACGTCACAACAACCGGCAGTCACAAATCAGTCCCGCAGTGACTTCACAAAGCGATCACTTAGTGACCGATCACACAGTAGTCACAGGGTGACTTCACAGTGACTCAACTGGTGACTGGTCACAAAGAACGGGTCGCAGTGACCACACAGTGGAGTCGCATCACTCACAAGTCACAATGTAACTAGTTTGTGATAGTCCTGTGACAGTTGTGACCCTCTGTGACGTTACAGCGACTGTTTTGTGACCATCTGTGCTATTAGGGGTGGCGTGAAGCGAGACTGTATATTGAAAGAAGTTGAAGTAAAATTTCAATTGAATGAAGCTGTTCAGCAACTGTTTCAAGTACAGGTCTTGAACAGTGCAATTTTTTATAGTTATCCTTTGAGCTTGAGATAAAATATCTCTTGGATTCGGGCTTTTTCGAGCGATCCCACACATTAAATAGAGAGGGTTGTCAAATTTGCTTTCGGGGTAGCTCTCCAGTTTTCCTGCCGTTGGGATTTCCCCTCTAAAACACCGAGATGTTTGTTAAAATGAGATTTGCAATAATAAATCTTATTTTGAAATAATTTTTATATTATAACAGACTTCTAATGTGCTCATTTACTTAATTATATTTTTTGTTATTAATAATCTTGTTTTGAAGTGAAATTCAGTTTTACTATAGTAATTATGCCTAGACTTACTTTTTGGAGCAACAGTTAAAGCGACAGTTAGTTTCTTCGGTGCTAGTTACCCCACCAAAAATAATCTTAAGATTTTCTTCAAAAAATGCCATATTCTTGAGACATTTTGAAGAAATTGTGTGATAATTTACAGATTATGCCTTATCTTCAAAATATCTGCAGATTGTTTACAGACAATTTTGCAGACATTTTGAATATCTTAAAACGACAGACATTGGTCTTAAGATTTTCTTAAGAATCCGAAGACAAAATTAGCAGACTTAACTTTATCTTGAAAATGTTTGCCAATTTTTTTACAGTCGTCAAAATTTACCTACAGATATTCTACAGAAAGACTAGAACTTAAAAAAAAATTGCTAATAGTTAATTCTTGTGTTAAAAAATCTGCAGATATTCTACAGAAAGACTAGAACTTAAAAAAAAATGCAAATTTGCAATATACTTTAAAGTTTGTATTATGTGTACAACTGCACTCATTATGAGTAACACACTGTTCAATTAAATATTTTAATGGATGTCTAGATACATTTATTTATACATACAGTTTTGTTCCAACTATAATAATTTGAGATTAAAAAAAAAGTAATATTTTCAATTTATGAATTTGAGTTACTGGCTAAAGAAATGTTTCTCATTAAGTCCTATAAAAGTGGGAATTTATTTTATGACAGATGAAAATATTTTTGAAGGTACAGTGAAACCTGTATAAAATGGAATGCAAAGGGACCGACAAAGTTTTCCATCTCAGACAGGTTTCCGTTTCGTTAGAGGGAACCTCTTATAATTTTTTATAAAAATAGAGTAAGAAGAGATCAAATTTCACTTACATTTTAACAACAGGTAAGTTGATGAAGAAGATAACTTTTATTTAAACAAATGGAAATTTATGCCAAAGCATAATGTCAGAAAAATATGCAAATTTTTTGTTGAAATAATAAAAAATGGTTTTTTGCATTAACGTGCACTTGAAATGTGAGTTTTTACAGTGATTTTTGCATTAGTTACAATACTTAGCAGTTTCGCGTCACCTTTGAAGGCAAAAATTTCCATGCAAGACATTGCTTCGGAATACAAGTAATATTGCAAGATCTTCAGTTTCAGCAATTTGTTGTTCTTCTTCCTCACTGCTCTTATTATCGCTAATTTTATTGCTTAGAAGTTTTTGAGCCTCACCAAATGGTGTTTCTGTGGCTAATTTGTCCTCTGATAACACAAAATCTAATTTATTCATATTAATTTTATCTTCATCTAGCAGTGCTTGTAAAACATCAATTTCTGTATTCCATGACTCTACCTTCCTCGGAAAATTTTGCTTTGCGAAAACAAAATAGAACCTTATAGTTTCACTAGTGGCTTTCTGCCATGATTTTCCAAGCCGCAATATAACACCAAGAACAGTTATATATAGATTTAATAAACTCCGAAGGACTTGGATACACTTTTCATGTTCAACCACCCACCTTTTTTTCCCGAATGTTTTCCAGAAAAAGAACAAAGAAAACATACCTCTCAACAGAGACACTGAGAGACACATTCAGTCTTGACAGGTTTTTTGTCCTAAAATTAGGTAAATATGGAGCTCATTTCCGCTTTAAGCAGTTTCCGTTTCATAGAGGTTAACATACACTGAAAAGTGTTAATCATCGCTGGGACTAATTTTTTCCCCAGATAAAGCAGATTTCCAATACAGGGTCTGATACAGGTTTTACTGTATAGAATTTTTATCTTTGACCAAGAAATGTGATTTTTAAAGATCATTCAAATCTTCTGAAAACATGAAAAATAAAAGTTCATAGTACAGTAGAGTCACACTATTCCAAACTAAGTTCAACAAAAACAATATTTTAGACTTTAAAGCAGAAGACATTAAAAGTATGCTTATAAAAAAACATGTTTATTTACAACTGAAACCGAATTGGAATAAAAGCTGGTTATAGAGCTGACACTAACAGACATCCTACACTAAATTTACGCCTTAACAAGTCAATATGTTGATTTATAAAATCTAAAGATTCTGAATTCCCACTAAACTTCTGAGTGTTCGGTTCCAATTAATTTGGAGTAGCAGGACTCTACAGTACTCAATATTTGTTAAGTATTTTCCTTTCTCGCATAATAATACAGTAGATTGAAAAAAAAAATCTTGACTAATTTAAATAGACTGTAAAGGAATCAAAATATTTATAAACACACTTGGCAACTTGTATCGAAACAAAAATGGATACTTCCATTGATGCTTTCAGAAATATTTATTTTTTCTTAGAGGTGGTAAAATATTTTTTGAAGAATTAGCAGATAGAATATAAATTTGAAGAGTTATTCAAAGCAATAAATCTTACTACAGTAAAATGTTGCAAAATAGTTATATTTTTACAAGTTAAAAGAAGGGATATCTTTCATATTCTCTGTTGAACACAAATTTGTTTTATATACAAGACCATGTATAAGTTAATTCATTTGTTAAACAGAACAAACAAGAAAAATATTTAAATGAAAAGTAGAAAATTGAATATAGAAAACTGATTATTTTTTTTATAAATAAAAGTAATTTATTGAAGCAATCAAAAGTTTAACCAAATGTAAAAAATCACACATATCTACAAAACAAGTACAGATTTTCACAATACAAATAAACTACCAAAATCAATTTGAATGCTTATGACTTGAAAGATTTGCACTCCACTTGCTCCTTTTTATGATGAATCTCTAAAAATGATTTTTCTTTGGTTGAACAGTATTTTATATAATATTAAACTAAACTCTTGCATATACTCGGCACTCAATTCAATGTTTTAAGAAATTAAAGAACAATAAAAACAACTCATAACCCTTAACATTAAATGTGAAAAATTGCTACACAAACAGAAATGTGCAGTTTATTATACTAACTATTAAAAAATTGCAATAAAAATTAAAATGAATTAAATTCTGCATAATTTACTCAATTGTGAGTGTAAGCATTTCCTTTAATAGTAATGTATTAACACATACTTGGCACTCGATTCAAAGTCTTTATTAAAGAACAATAAAATAAATATATAATAATAAAATACATATATACAAAATTCTATATAATTTACTCAATTGTGAATGTAAGCATTTTCTTTAATAGTAATATATTAACGTATACTAGACACTCGATCCAATGTCATGATATTAAAGAACAATAAAATATAACACAAAGAAATTAAACAACAATAAAAGTAACTGATAACCTTTAACTGGAAATGTGAAAAATTGTTACAGAAACAGAAATGTGCAATTTAGTATACTACCTTTAAAAAAAATTGCAATAAAAATTTAAATGGACAAAATTCTACATAATGTACTCTTGCGAATGTAAATATTTTCTTTAACATTAATATATTAACATCAGTAAAAAGTTAAGCTTTGAAAGATGAAACAAACTACTCTAAAATTACACATTACTATACAAATGCAAAATGTTGAAAGTATCCCAAAATGAATGCAAATATTTGTGTACACACAGTCGACTTCCTGAAATCCGAAAATAACAACTCACAATAATTTAGATGTAAAAATAAAGTTTATGGTTAACAATTACGTTATACTATGAAATTTAAGTACTAATGTTATGGGATTCAAGATGATAACTAAAGAAGCTGTATGCATTTTTGGTAGTTCTCATATTTGTCATATATTTCTAATTAAAATTGTCTTTAATAAAGGCAAAACCCTAACAGTCATTTAAAACCAGGGTTGGCAAGATTTTGACGAATGACGGTTTTTACCGTCACGTCAAAAACCCAGATCTTTGGTAACATTGCATTTTCATTTTATTTCAACTAACTAGAATTTAAATAGAAAGTGTATTTAGGTATAAAGTGCATCTTAAGTTAAAAAACAGGTTATAAAAGATATTTGAAAAAAAAAATCCTTGGTATCAAGGGGGGTGGATTTCAGAAAGTACTGAATAATGGTTCGACCAGTGATGGATTTTATTTGCACACAGTATACTGTACTAAGATGAATTTTTAAAAAAATATATAAAGAATGTTTGGAATGATGAAGTAGTACAATAATTTTCCTTCAACTATTGTTCAGCATGGATCATTAAAGGAATAAAATAGTAAATTGTGTCCAGCTTTATTTGAGTGTATTTTTGTAAAATAGAATCCACCTTAAATGCAATTATAGATTGACTGAATTGGTCTTCATATTTATCTTTTTTAATGTATAAAATATTGGAACAAAGATTACCAACATTACTATCGTGTTTGGAAAATTGTTTTGTTTTTTTGGTAGTACCTAAGAAAACTACTTCATCATTCCAAACAATTATTTTGAATATTTCAACAAAAAAAAATTTTGATGTTAAAACTGAAACCAAAGAATCTAAACGATTAAATTGTTTAGAATACTCAGTGGTTGTAAATAATGTTTTTTTGCGCAGTGCCCTTTTGAAAGTACAGACTTTATTTTCCCCTATTGATATATTTAAATTTTGAAGAGCTTCTTTTTGAATATTAGGAAGTTTTTCCCACTTACCAGAGCCAAATAATAAGGTGTCATTTATTTTAACAAATCTTTTTGTTGCTCTTTTCCCTCGGTGCATATCCTCGATAAAAGTTTTAATTTTGTCGTTTTTTATATTCTGTTGTAACATTAGAGATTGCAGTAGTGTTTATCTATATAAATAAAATTAGACTTTTGTGTGTACATTTCTCGGAATTCAAAAATTTTGCGATTTCTATCCGTTTCAAGCACCCGGGAATCCGATACGACCCTCAAAAAAAAGTTTGTCTGTCTGTCATTCTGTCATTCTGTCCGTGACGCTTTTTTTTGTATAAGCATCACGTAAAAACGACTGAAGCGAATTATATGAAATTGGGTGTCATGATAGGTGGTCTCTCAACTTAAAACATAGGCGTTGAATTTTTAAGAAATCTTGATTAGATTTTCAGATTTTGCGAAAATCGTTTCAAACTGCATAAATTTGTGTTCAAGCATCACGTAAAAACGACTGAAACGAATGATATGAAATTGGGTGTCATGATAGGTGGTCACTCAACTTAAAACATAGGCGTCTAATTTTCAAAAAATCTTGATTTGATTTTCAAAATTTGAGAAAATCATTTCAAACTGCGTAAATTTGTGTTCGCACATCACGTAATAACTGCAAAGGTGAAAAAATGATATTTGGTGAAATGATAGGTGGTCACTCACCTTAAACTATAAGCATCTAATTAAAAAAAAAATCCATCAGATTTCGAGATTTTGTGAAAATCGTTCAAACTGAGTGAATCTTTGTTCCCGTATTACGTAATAACGACTAAAGCGAATGATATGAAATTTGGTCACACGATAGATGGTTGCTCAACATAAACTATAGGAGTCCAATTTTTAAACATTTTTATTAGATTTTGAGATTTTGTGAAAATTCTCTCAAAATACGTTTATATTTCTTCAAACATCAAGGAATAACGACTAATACGAATGATACGAAATTGAGTGATATGGTAGGTAGTTGCTAATCTTAATTTATAGGCGTTGAATTTTAAAAATATTTTGCTTACATTTTGAGATTTTTCGAAAATCGTTTTAAAATGCTGAAAATTTGTTCCAGCACCACGAAATAAAGACTGCAGGGAATGAAACGAATTTGGGTGACATGATAGGTTGTCACTCAACTTAAATTCTAGGCTTCAAATGTTTCAAAAATGTTGATTAAATTTTGAGATTTTGCGAAAATTATTTCAATATGCGTAAATATTCGTTCGCGCATCACATAATTACGACTAAAGCGAATGAAATGATATTACTTAGTTACACTCTAACCTGTAATATTTTAACAATACATGAAAATTATAACTTCGCCTTCTTTACTTTGGCAACATACTACATCCATTCTGTGTACTCCTACAATGCTGATGAAAGTTCTTGCTTTTTGGAAATTTTCATTCACTAACCCGTCGAGGACGGGTACTTCAGCTAGTTTTTAAATAAGTATGCAAAATTTGCATTGGGACTCCATTTGTACCCTGATGGAATTTTTTTAATTTACCTAAAGCATCCTCATATGCAAAACATGAGGATGCCCATAAAGGTCCCCATGCCCGTACTTTTTCTGGGAGATGTAACAGTAAATGGACGTTGTAAGTCAATTCTCCCTCACCATAGATCTCTTCTATACCTTTCACAAATTTGTGTATTGCAGATTCTGCTGATATTATGTCAGAATTGGTAACCAATGTGTAGCACAGTGGTTAAAGCCACTGACATTGGGAGATGGCTCAAGTGGAGGAACAGGGTTCTGTCCTCTCGCGGGGCCGTCGGTCTAGCGGTCTGGAGTTTTGGGCGGTTTTCTCCAGATGTAACGTGAATACGCGCTAGATACCCAGAAAAGTCCTCCCCCAAGGCATTTGCCCCCCCCTTGTGTTTGTCCTTTCTTTGACGTGGATTTATAAGCGGTTCCTCGTGAACAAGCACACAAATCCGAATACATGTTCCAACAACAACAACAACAACAGAATTGGTAATATTTGAGCCTAAAAGAAGAGTTATGGAGTGTGCAAATAAAATCCAATGCTGATACACAGTAGGATCAAATATATCTAATAACAGCACAGGTGAAACGAGTAAGAAAATTCTCCACTCGGATGCTTTCCAATGAGCAATCTCTGAAAAGGAGCGGAGTTTTCTCGTCATTTCACTTGGCTCTCTCAGACTACAAATCCTCTCATTCACGTCAGACACTTTTTTTGTTTGTAAACGGTACACTTCATCAGATGAGGATAGCCATAAATTTACAAATTGTTTTGTTACCCCCAACAAAACAGCATGCATGTAATCTGGGACAAATCCATCAACCATATCGAAATGAGGATGCAACTGCATTAAAAGGGAAGGCCCTTTCACCCCTTTGATGGAGCTGTCCAGATTGATTGCTGCTTCAGAATATTGTACAGTTTTGGTGAAAGTGCGATTTTCTGGAATGGGATGTGAACATTTGTAAATTCTGCTATATCCACGTCCTCTTTCAACCCTTTCACCTTGATTCTCACAAAATCCGCAACCAAACTTACCGTTGTACTGGTGAAAATTTTGAAGCATTGCACGTGCAGGTGCGTCTGCAGTGCACAGCTTTGCAACAACTTTGGTGGAGTAAGTTTTACCATTAGATACCCACTCAACTCCTTTATCGCACAAACTATTCAATTCGGCAACAAATGGCTTCAAATAAGTCATAAAGACTGTTTTTTTTTCACCAAACCACAACGAACACAACATAATATTTTCCTTTCGCATTCCTGGGGGTAATTCATTTATCATGCAATGAATTGGCCAAAGATCATATTTTGCTTTATTATACATAGGGATACCATCAACATTAAACTGTAATGTTAGAGTATTTGCTTCTCTAACAGAATAACTATCCCCACAAATGACATCTTTATAAGAAGTATTCTGCATATGATCAGTGCGGAACTTTTCTACGTCAGAAAAGATATTTTGCCTTTCCAGCTTATTTCTTATCTGATTCTCTAATGGAATATAAATAAAAAAGTTTCCATCTTTAATCAGTTCAGCCGAAGTTTTCTTTTCACTGCAAGCAGAACAAAGAGTTTCGTTTTCATGATTGTCTACTTGGGCTACATATTCACTGCAGTTTCCACAGTACAATTGGATGTTGTACAATTTACTCATGCCCATGGATGAGTTAACTTTTTTGTCCAGTAAATATTTTGACCCAGGTATCGTGCATGGTGGTAGAAGAATTTTAAGCATTCGCAGCAGTTCTTCAACGCATGTGGCAGATAAATTGAATCTGACGCAAAATGCTAAAATCATTAAAAATGCTTCAGAGTTTGTGACATCAGCAGAGCAAAAGGATCTTCAATTTCTAAATCAGCTGTATTTTTCTCCAATCCATCCTCTTGCACACCCATGTCTGAAGAGACACAAGGCTCATTCTCATAAGATACTCCATTACACTGATTTGCTGTGAAAGTTTCAGGTGTCAACATCCAGCCTATATAAAGAAAAATTTATTCAAATTATGAGTCATACAAATGCAGTAGTAATCAAGAGAAAAACAACCATTTCTTTAAATAAATTTATTCAACTAAAAATGTTAGTTTCTTATTTTTGAAAGGAAATTCCCATTATTAGATATTACATTATTATGCTATTATTAAGTGTAGCAAATTAAAGTACATGTTATTTGTAAATGAATCACATTTGTATCTTTGTTGTACGACGAATGACGAGGCAAAATATTTAAATCAGTAACTTAATTCGTTTTCTCTCTCTCTCTCTCTATCCGGAAAAGGAAATTCTTGTGCTTCATTAAATTTCCTCAAACAATCCTCATTTGATTTCACAAAAGATATTTCATCAATTTTCTAACAAAATCGAACGCTTCAACAGCAACAATTTACCAGTGCATATAGTTTGGTGTGAATGATAATCGGGATACTATGCAAGTATCAAAATTATGCTGGCTGAGCTTTTATACCTTACACAAGGAATAAATGCAGTATAGTACTTAAAATATATAAACGCTATTTAAAAAATCATAAAGATATTCTGCAAGGATTACTATGTATTTTTGATGGGTTTGACAATCCCTAAAATTTCAATTTTTGCAGCTTTGTTTTACTTGACCTTTTTATCTACAATTAAAAATAAAATTTAAAAACTTTAATAGTCGGCCTGAGCTTGGCCGAATATTCGGCCAAATGACATACATCTCTAGTGTAGAGATGTAGTTGCATCTCTAGTTTCAAGGCTGCTGAATTATAGTTACAAACTACAATTTACCAAATACAGTAAAATACAGAATAAAGCATACCTGGAATCACACTGGAGTTCCATTTCAAACATAGTATCATCTATGCAGGCAAGAATTTCTCGTTTGCGTCTTCTATAGATAGTTCGTCTAGGAATATTTTCATCTGATATTAAGAATTTGTTATACTTTTTTTAATTTGACATTATGAAATTGCTTTAGTTATCATCTGGGAAAAAAATATCATCCAAAAAAAAGCTGTAAATCAGAGAAGTTGGAATTGCAATCGCAACTTTTCCGTGTGTCGTTGTTGTGGTGAGGAAAGGTTGGTTGGTGCGTTGGTTATGTACCTTAGCCAGGCGGCTGTCGAGGAATCTGAGTGTAAATTAATAGATGGATTAATTTAAAAAAAAACTAAGGTCAGTTTATTAAGTAGTCTATAAATAGTAGAAAATTTATATATAAGAAAATGCACAAGTGTTATCTAAAAGTTTATCTGAAAAAGGGAAGTTTTATTTTTTTGAAACAAGTTACATTTAAATGTAATTTTACCCTCTTCTCATGGCTTTAAAAATTCAGTTTAGTGATTTCATAGTTTTTAATCATAAAATATAATACCGTTTTGTATCTTCGTATCATTAACCCTCCCCCACTCAAAAAAAAAAGTTTTCTTATTTATGTACGTTTAATTCTTCACAAGAGAACGGCAACGACAGGACAATTTTAAGGCGGCGGGCATGCACGTTGTTTTGTATATGTATTTGTAGTTTTGTCAATGTGCGATTCTTAATGATGGATAATAAGGCAATTTCAAGGCGTTTTGCCAATTTATTTGTGCTCGTAGAGTTTTACGAAGAAAATAATTTCTGCGTTTTACGCTTAAAAGACGCCGTCACGTCCAATACACTGAAGCATGTAAAAGAAGACGATTTAACATCCTGGAATCCCAAACGCAAATTAGAATCGAAATTTGGTGACAAAGTTTTTCCTGCCAGATTTCTCCAGTTTGGACGTAAGTATTTTTTGTAATTATTCATTTGTTGCCAAATATTATTTTTTTAATGACATACTTTAAAAAGCTTTTCACATCTATTTTATTTCAATTTTCAGTGAATAAAAGGAGTATGGATGCAGTCCTTGACAAATTGATTGCGGGTACAATATTGCCGGATTATGTGGAAGTAATTCAAAAGGAGCTGGCAGAAAACTGTGAAGATACTGCAGACATAATTGGGTATGCAAAGTAAGCCAATTAATTATTAAAACTTAGTAGCAATGGCTTTAATAAAATTTTCATGCAAGCATGTACTTTTCAGGGGCAGAAAAATCTCCCAAAATTTACATGCCCGGTCGGGGATGTAACCTACAATAATACATGCCCAAAAAATATTACTACATTTTATTGCTCAGTAAAATTTACATTATTCAGACTGTTTGCATTTAAAGGAAAAATCCGGAGACCTTAAACCCTCCTCAATTTGGGGTTCTGTATTTTGTTTATACTACAGTTGAGGTATTGAGATTGTCACTAGGACATTGATAAAATCAGAAATGGAAAATTATTTTTCCTGTATTCAATTTTGAAAATCAATAACATTTAAAAAAGATTATATATATATATATATATTTAAAAGTAATTTAATGAATCTCTCAAGGTCGACCTTTTTTACATGCCCGGCTGAAAATTTTTCATGCCCCAAGCATGTCGGGCAATAGATTTTTCCGGCCCTGGTACTTATACAACAAGCGCAAGAGTCTTCATTAGAAATTTCAATGAATATAGTCCCACCTCCAACCAAACAGTAAAATTTTCTGTTGTCTAATTTATAATTCACACCAAGTTTACACGACAGTCGGATAAAAAAATATATATATACGATCTGTGCACATAACCCAAAAGTATTTGCTTACTCATAATAGCTCCTAATAACAAAATGCATAGAGTTTGTTTATGAACACATATATATTTTAGCATACACCCATAAATAAAACATATGCTTGTGCTATAGTGACTTAAAGAAGAACTTCTAGGTAATTATCCATCTTTTTAAAAATTCCATGAAAACTCTGAAGCACCGCAAAACTATCAGCAAAACTTTTGAACGCATCCACAAATGGTGTGCACATAGCATCTATATTATCAGACCATGGTATAAAACATCCTATAACCCCCCTCACTACCACCACCAAAAATTTAATCGGTCATCTAAATTTAAATTTTTATTAACATTTTAATTGTAAATTATTCTTTTAATCTTTTTTGCTATTTTTTTCACCATAACCCTAAATTCTTGTACTTCTTCAAATTTTAAAAGTGTATCTGGGTAGAAAATGTAAATTCGCAGCCATAAATTCTTAATTTTCTTGAAATCAATGTTTTTTAGATTCTTAGTAAAAATTACATGAAATATTCGAATATTATTCGTGTCTCCTGTTGAAAAACACGTTTAAAAACGTGCCACTTTTTTTCCTTGGTGCTGTCAGAGACAGCCATCTGTAATCGATTATAAGAAATGATTATGAATATGATTACTAACAATTTCCAAAACGATTATGAGCAGGGAATGTTAATGTAGTAAAATATCAGTAATCTGGATGTTAAAGAAATCAAATACAGTAAAACTCTCTTAAGATGCTTTCCCACTTAAAACGCTTTTCCCCCTCAGTCCCTGGACATTTCCTATACTAATCAATATAAATCCACCTGATAAGATGGGCTTTTGTTCTGCTTTGTGTCGTTGGTTAAGACGCTGTTCTCGTATTTCTGATGAAGCCTTTTTTTAAAACCTTTTTGAAAGATATTACAATCCCTCAGAAGTTAGTCACGGTATCCTAACGCTCTAATACCCTTTGGTAAGTATCCAGTCATCCAACACCCCTCTCTTTAATTCTTACCCATCTCTCCCACGCTGCTTATAGGTTGTTATGCCCATCTTTACTCAGGAATACAGAAAGATTGCAATATCGACATAGTCCGGGTTTTCTCTCCCTTGACCGTGAATGACTCCCGGAGCTAAAAATCCACTTCATCAAAATTTCGCTGCACTTCTGAAGGGGGTGTAAAATGTAAAATCAGTTCCATAAATTCAATCAGTGCAGCTTGGGATGAAATTAAACCAGATGTAATAAACTGTTTTCGGAAAGCTGCGTTTGATGTGTGGGACAATTCAATCCAGGCTGACACTTCACTTCTAGAAGATGAGGACTTTCAATCATTGGAGAATTTCCCTGATTATACAACGGTGGACGACCACCTCTTGACCTGCAGCATTCGGACTGCAGGTAGAAATAACCACAAATGCCACGTTTGAAGGGATTGTGAAAGAGGATGCCGTCGAATAAGAGGAGGACGAAGAAACGGGACCGACAGCTATACCTATCGTTACTACTGGCTTGTATTATGTAAGTGAGCTGCGGAAAGAACTGTCCACTTTGGAACATACAGAGGAAATGTCGGCCTATGTCAACAAAATTGATAATTTTCTTGCTGCAAAACATACACAGAATCTTAAACAAAAATAGATGCTTTTTTCCCAGCACATCAGAAATGTGAAGTTCGGTGCATATTATATTTTTCATTTGTACAATATTATCTATGCAGCATAATAAGTATCTTATGTAATTTCTAAATGAACAGCAATACATCCGTATTTTTTCTAAGCACTTAGATTTTGTTCTTTCCCAATTCACCCTAAGACACTTTCCTGCTTAAGACGCTTTCCCATTTAAAACGCTCTTTCAAGCTGGTCTGTTGAAGAGTGTCTTAAGCGAGTTTTACTGTATATACAAAATTCTACAATAATGCATTTTTATAGCATTTTTGTAAAATATTATATTAGTGGTCAATTGTAATCGGAATGGCCTGCTGCCTAGTTCAAAAAGAGTAATGGTCTGATGTGATGATTACCTTGTTTACCATGTCAAACCACCCTTTTCAGCTCGGCAACCCGTCACTCCCAAAAAGAATTTCTAGATCTGTTTTTGTTTTCCATAATGTATATATTTATAAAAAATTTAATTGCTGTCTTTTGCTTTTAGGAACAGTACAAAGAAAAATAAAAGAAGAAAGGAACAAGATATAATTGATGCGATTAAAAAGAGGTCTGTGAATACAAAGTGCCATAAGTGTGACTTATCTGAAATCAAAATAGAAACACTAGTCGAGGAAAATGTATCAAAAGACAAAGAGTTGCAGGAACAGAAAGACAAATATGCATCGCTAAAAGCAAAATACTCAGCATTAAAAATGAAGTACAAATCATTGAAATCTTCAACTTCTTAATCTGAAAGCCAGACTTCAGAAGACTACGGAGAACAAACGTTTATTGGACCCGACATCGCTGTGAATTCATACCGACTTTCGATGTGCCGGAATCAGGATTACAGCAAGTTTACCGGAGACCTGCTTGACATTGCATTTGGCCCTGAAGTACTTGGTACAAGTGTTTTAAAAGGCATTGCCGGGTGCACGAAAATATCTATTTTGAATCCAGAAGTGGTAAAGCAAATTCAAATGTTTGTAGCAAAGAAATTCAATGTGCCGCAAAGCCAAGTGTGCAATGCAATTAGACAAAAACTGTGTGTATGCCACAAAGCCTATAAAAAAATTCATGGCAATGTTGAAACCGAAATTTTAGGTATATGAAAAACTGAAAGGTGTAAATAAAATCTAATTTAAAAGTGTATGAGAGTGTATGAATTCTTTAAGTGATTACACATTATTACAGGGATAACAAAAATTTTTTGCCTATAAGGTAAGTGATATTTTATTATTTTCTCAGTTATGTTAGTAGGCTTGCATTCATTAATATATAACATTTCTGTGTACTTAAAACAATTAAAGTTAAAGTGGTTACCCTATTTTTTATTTATTTTAAAATTATGAAATGTGTATATAAATTTCGTGAAGTATTCTTTCCCTGATATTTTCTGTTATTTGTTGAAGGCATAAAATAATTCGGTACATATGGTAAAAGTGATAAAAAATGTTGTGCGATTATTTATTCAAAAGGAATGTTATGAATAAATTTGTATGCAGTGCATAAATTTATACATTAGATTACATTAGTGCATAAGTTATAAGTAGTGTCAAATGAAAAAGAAAAATTTGTTCTTATAAGAGAGTGTATATACTTCAGTGAGCATTGTTTTATATATTTCATCGTAAGGAAAAATCATTAATTTTTCCAATATCTATTTTTATGAAAATGCAACCCCGATTTCTTGAATACAATTACATGTTTCTCTTTACAAGCTCTAAACTTCTTTTTATTTCACCTCAAAAACTGGGAGATTTAAAAAAAAAAAAAAGTCTGGTTGCTCTGGATTTTCAAGTCTATTGAAAAATATTTGTTTTAAGAAATCTATGTTAAGAGTGAAATGCAACATTTTAAAATTTACACTGCTTGAAGTTTGAATTATGTAAAACTACCATCTTTTAAATAATAATGCGGCAGAAAATTTTATTTGGCCCATTCAATTCTTAAGAATATCTACAGAATAATAAAGCTACTAAAACTGCAGAAAATCTTAAGTTATTTGGCCCATTCAATTCTGAAGAATATCTGCAGAATATATTCTGCAGATATTCTTCAGAATTGAATGGGCCAAATAACTTAAGATTTTCTGCAGTTTCTTTTTAAAGAAAAACTTAAGATTATTTTTAGTAGGGTATAATGAGAAATATATATATATATATATTTCTCATTATAACTAGCCACCACTAAAGGCCACCATATACATGCGGTCTACGTGCACGTTAAATCAGTGGTTCCGAAAGTCCTCCCGGCGGTCGCTAGCAGGTTTCGAGGATTGCCAATATTCAGAAGTCCCCCACCTTCTGATGAGGTTCCAAATTGTGGTGGGTAATTCCGGGAAAGACGTATATGTAGCTCTAAGCTACACATTCAGTGACGCGAGCTGTCCTCTCCTGGCAAATAATAAATAAATCATTTATCTTTACCGTATCTCAATAATTTATACGCTAAATAGTTTTCGAAACAAAAGAAAGAATCCTTGTTACATTTGTGTAACACAAATACACGTATACCATGTAACACTTGTATGCAAATTATAATTACAAGCAAGTGTCATTAAAATAATTAATAAATTTGTAAACAGTTAAAAAAATCATATCCTAAAATTTAAATTTTAATCAAAGTAAACTCTCGGAAGGTGTAATCCACTTAGTGTCTAAATCCATGCCTTATTTGAAAAACAGATATAGGAGCAGTTTTATAGTGTGACTGCGTGTACAGTACAGTATTATTAGCTACAACGTCATAACTTCGAGGAAGATTATTACTTGTTTCACTGATAGAGGATAATAAGCATATAATTTGCATTATGCAGGATACTTATTCTCTGATTTAAAAGATGAAACATGTAGAATATTTTCAGCTATTCTATTTTGAAAAGGTAAACGTCATTTAGTTGCACGAGTTTTCAAAAGGTGGAAATTAATCGAATTAAAACATACATTTAAAAATCTGCATAATATCACAAGAAATCGTTTTTACTGTTCCAGGGTTTGAAAAAGCAGATATATCTTTTAGTTTACGATAAAAATAAAGTACAGATAAGTTTTGATTTTTTGAATATCTTTAATTTAGCTTAGTGTTATCTTGTTTATTTCTGCAAGCTTGAACTTTCATATTTTTATCATCTCATCGCTGTATAAATTAATTGAAAATGTATGTAAAACAAAGGATAAAATCATTAGTCTATTAAATAGAATTCACATTTTACATACAATTTTAACATGAATTATCTTTGCAATGTCTGTTGCCTCATAAATTTATGGACAAAGAAATGCATGGAAGTTGAAATGTAGTCCATCCCACTACAAATTCTAAATTTTGATTAAATGTTCAAATGTAATAGAAAGAAGAACAGTGCTAATTATTTGCAAGGCAAAACATATGTATCTTAACCTTTCTAGGAACTCTATTTTTTTTTCGGCAAAATGTTCTTCTGTTGAGAGAAAAGAAAATCTCATTTATTGACTATGGAACTTGTATTTCAGGTAGCGCTTTATTCAATTTTCAGTTTTCTTTTATGAGTAACGACTTTTTTGTGGTACTTTTGATATTGATTAACCTACCTGTATTTTCGATTTTTTAGCCCTACCAGTGACCGAGCGGATAGCACACTCAACGGGGAGACGGAAAGTGCCCGATTCCTGTTAACGGAGTTTTCCGTTGTTTTCTATGAAATTTTGCGTATGTACGGGTTAGGATATCTTAGAAATACTCTCAAGGAGAGCAAACCGCCCTTGGCCTAGCTCACTCTAGTAGATAATCGGCCGTAATCTCTCAAATCAAATCAAAATCAAAATAGCAATTTTTAAAAAATTACAGCTCTTGGTATGGGCTGTAGTTTGAAATCCCCTACCTTAATGTTTGTTGAGCTTCAAACAAATTTATTATAATTTAGAAGTTTTTAATTAATGATCCATTTTATTGAATATTCTCGAAATGAGTATACATATGTTGTGATGGTTATAAACTAAGAACAAAGAATTCCTCATTCTTTCTCATCTGTGCCTCCCATATATAATTTTAGCGTAATATACTTATTTGATACCGTCTAGAAACTGGCTTATTTTACAAATTATTCAAAAATTATCAAAAAACTTCTAAAATATTTTTAGAAGTTTTAGCGTTTTGTTCCATTTGTTCAAACTTTTCTACAGTTTCTGCACATAGTTACTCAAGAAATGTCATTCAGTTTTCTGAAAAAATAAAAAATAAAAACTTGAAAAATCTAAATAATACTCTAGTTATACGTATTCGTATATTAAAAAATGAATTAGCTTTCAAAGTTCCAGTGAATACAATTGAATTTTTAAATATTTGTCTGTCCGTGCTTGTATTGTATTAAAAATTAGCTAATTTATTTCATTATAAGCATAGATTGAAAATAATAAAACAGGATATTTCTGAAGAATTACATTTTTTTGAAGACATAATTTGCTAGCAAATTTGAAAAGAAGCAATAGATTATTACAAAAATCCACAAAACTATTTTAAATATAATTCAGTTCTTAAAAGCACAACGAAATATCGATTCTTTAAAACTGCTATTACAACGTTGTTTTTTATTCAGGAAGTGTTTGTCACAGTGAAAAATATGCTAATAATCATTTAAATTTCAATAAACTTTTTTCAATTCGTCACAATGTCTGCATAATTTTCCACGACTATTTTAATAGAAACTATTTCAGGGAATTATTGAACAGCTCATCCCGTTTTCAATCGCGTGTTCAAAAAATTATTTGCATTAATCTTTATTCCAAATTTTGCGTTAAACATTATCTTAAAAATAGTGTATTTGACTATTTTATTTTTATAAAGCTTAAAAAATAACTTTTTTAATACATACCTATTCTTTCATCCTTCATTCATATTAATATATAAAGGCGTAGTTTTTTGGTCGCGCCGCATGGAGACTAATTTAAATATTTCAGAATTTGATTACAGTCTTCAAAATTTACTGAAGCTATGTAAAATCTTCTATTCGTGCGGTTAAATAAAAACGAAAACCGTATGAATAAAAAAAAAAACATGAATTTGAATTTTAAAATTGTTTATTAAAAATTGTTAAGTAACATTACGAGACGACCATGTTATGATGTGATAATAGCTTTTAGTAGGTGCTCAATTTAGGAATAATTCCGCAGTACTTTTTTTGACGATATACTTTCAAACTAATTTCTGACCGTATATTTTTCATGTTAGTTTTATATTTCAGGCAAATCACATTTTTAATTCTCGATATGATAAAGTTTTGGCAATCACGAACCTCTCAAACTGCTTCTGGTCAGATCGTGTTCAGTACGTTTATCTTTAATTATTTAACATGAATTTTGTCTAGAAAATATTCAGCTTTATTTGTTATCTCTTCATTCGAATTCCAGTTTTTTAATAACTTTATACTTCACATCCTGAACAGTGATCAGTGAATACATGCAATGTTTCACTTAAGCAAGGTTATAAGAAATAAACTGACTCCATATACAGACTTCACGCTTCGCTGAGACTCCCATTACTTGTGCTAGTGGACTTCATACAGATAGGTTGTAGTAAAAGAACGAAACTTTGTTTACCTTTTATAAAGAATTTGAGAAGAAAATGAAAAAAATCAAAATTCAAACCTTCAAAATTTTAGAACGAAAATGCAGCGGGGAGGGAAATACAAATCTAGTGAATGAATCAGTTGTATCTTTGGAATCTATTTTGGACATTGTTATGAGAGAACAGTATAATAGTGAGAAAGTTTCCTGCCGCCACTCCGATTTTCTAAATTATTCAATTTTCTTATTTTGCACCAGTTCTTGCAGTTCTCACTGTGACTGCGTTTTAACTATCCTTTGTATGGACGTTTTCTATTTCTTTTAAGCCTAAAGTATAAGACCACAGACAAGAATGTGTTCATTTAGACAAATTCGAGTTTGAATTTGAGGGGTAAGGAGTGTCTGAAATGGAATATAAAACTACCCTCTCTTAGAAAAGGATATTCGAAGTAGTTTTTCTTTAATAGCGTTGGCCACTTGCCGACAAAGCAGTGGCCACTTCTAAGGCCAGAAGTGTTGGCCATTCTGTTATGGAGCACTTAATAAGCGGCCAACGTTACCCCCTATGAACGGACGGACGGAAAAACGACTAAGCGCAAGCCGGGAGTCAAACCCGTGCCCATTCTCTGAGTATGCTGTGTAATTGAGGTAATTAGAAAATTATGTTCTTAATTTGTTAATAGAAACACTTATTTTTTCGACGAAATGATACAACACTGTTCTAATTCTGGTGAAACATTGAGCAAATGTGCCCATTCTTTTTTCTTAACTTTCTGCAGAAATTCAGACTTTCTGTGAATGATTAGGACTTGTAACGAGACAAATCAAGAAATGATTTCAAATGTGAAAACTCACTTCTAAGTTGCATTTTCTTCCCTCGGTCTCAATAGCGTAAAATGCAAATTTTACTTGCAACATACTGACTATCAGTGCAACTCGATACACATTTTTAAGCAGCAATTAAGATTATAGACTTTTTTTTTTCACAAAGTCAACTCAAAACATGCCCCGCAGTGACCTAGACACAAAACTCCGTTCCAGTTAGAACACGGAAAGGGAAGCTGCACTCGGCTTGGCCAGTGCTTGGGAGGGTAATCACCTCTCTCGGCTGGATTGCTGCGGGACCGTGTACGGTAATGGGAGATAGTGTACGTAAAATCCGTCTTGGCTCTAATGTCCTCCATGGTCAAATGATACCTCTGGGCGTGCCGATTTCAGATGGTGGTTGGTCTCTAATCTGCCATTGGCTCAAAATTAGGGACCAACAAGCAGAAGTACAACTTCCTTGGGGGCATTGGCACCTATTTCCATGTGTAGTGCAATAGTCTATCCATGAACACGCGAACAACAATAACTCAAAAGTTGTATTTGACATAACGCGGGGATTCGAGGTTTAAATTTTCTGTGGGAATTTCTCGAACAATCTTTGGCCGAAGTTAGAAAAAGCGCAAATTTTATACGAAACAGTCCAGTCTGATAATCGCAAAATTGTCAGTTTTGACAAAATCAGTTTCTGTTCCGTGCAAGTGACGGTACTCAAAAAATTATTAGTCACATATGAAGGTCTCCGTAGCACTGAATCGCAGTTTCGACAGGAAGACGTAGAGTTTAGTATCGATTTAAACATCTAGAACAATCACTTTAATCAGAAATCAGTCTTTAAATGAGCAGGTTACAGGATTAAAAGAATGAGGACACTCTTTAGTTTTTAGTAAGGCACTACCTGGTACTTCTTTGTAAACATTTTTTAAAAATCCTAATATATTTCCCTTAAAAAGTAATCAAAATTAACGTTTTCAAAATTGTCATTCCATCATAATGAAGTACTAATATTTGCTCCATCATGCCTTCATCTCATTCTTTCAACACTATATTTTTTTCCCATTTGAAAACGCTTTTTCAAAATCTTACACCTTCAAAGATTAATACCACTTTCTTCATAAACAGGGAAATGCTTTTCGTGAGCAACCAAGCAATTTGGGAGAAAAAAATAATTACAGCTCTGCACTTAGCTATGTTAATGAAGAATTATTATTGTATAACTTTTTTTTGTCAGTTACTTTAGATTTTTTGGTAAGAAATTTTTAAATAAAATTTATTTATTGAGCTGTATAATCCATCATATGCTTTCTTTTAATCATTAATAAGCATTATTTTCAAAATTGTAAGATTTGACATAATTCCTGTTTTAACCAATTGTTTATCCCAAACAGTTTTCAGCAATTATTGGTTATGATTTTTACAGGTACTTTTTGGTTGGAATGATTTTAAATTAATTTTTTGAATAATTTTGTTTAAAGGGATATATTCGTGCTTTAAAGTTCAAGTAGCATAGGAATAATTAAAAATGTATAAAAATACCACTTTTTGTGAACAAAAAAAAAACGTTCTTAAAAATATAATAAAATTAGTAGTTTGATTTTATTAAAATACTAAATACTTAAAATATTTCCAATGAAAATGCAGATTAACTTCATTAAGCCTTTGTTTACGTATACACACAAGCGAACAACCCAACTGGATATTGTATTTCTTTGTTTTATGAATATTTCTAATTTGAGTTACAATTATAAAAATGTTTTAGGCATTCGTTATTAGCCATGCTAATTTACTATCTTCAGTAGACAGTCTTTTCAACGATGTCAATGGGATAATATGTAAATTACTCAAAAAAAAATATGTATATATATTGTGCCTAAACCTTTTCACAAAATTCAATATGAAGATGGATGCAGGAACAGAGTAGGCAGAATAGTTTGTTTCATCAGCGATATGTCTCATTTTCTTAGAAAACAAAATTAAAAGTATTGTGGATGTCGAATGCGACCTTTTGATCTCCTTTTAACGTTCGTGATGCTAGAGAGTCTCACTTTTTTTAATGTTTCTGTACATAAATTTTATGTAGATATATTCTTTTAAATAAGAAACTTTGTGTAAGATTTTATTTACTACCATAATTTATATTTTCATAGTGTATAAATCCCATTTATAAAAAAAAGATTTCTTTCAATATGATTATATTCTCCGAGTATATACAAGATTCTTTTATGCAATAAACAATTTAGATCTCTCTTTGCTTTTATTTATATTCTTGGATTAAAAAATAATTAAATATTCTATATAATCTCAAATGTCTGTTAGCTATTCGTTTAAAAAGTTGTCTACTTTTATATAGAGTTTATTTACATATGCTTTTTTTTAACTATCATCTTTAAAGTGTACCTTTTATATGTACATGTGCTTTTTTATTCTTGTGTTAATTTTACACCGAGGAATAAAAGTATCTTATACTCTGCATTCACATTATTTTCTAACAACATTTATGCGTGCAACCTTTAATGGAAGAAAAAGATGCCTGTTTTAAACGAGATAGTAGGAATCAAAGCTACTAGCAACAGAATTAAGTCAATAAGTGATATCGAAAATCGCTGTGCATGAAAAGAGTTTCACTATCTTGAAATTAGACATCCAGCATTTATTAAAATAGCATTTTTATTGGGGGCCCCCCCATAAAGCTCATGCACAATTCATAAAAATCATTGCTGTCTGCGATCGTGGTTAGAAGCTCCGTAATGTGCTGCATTCTTTCATCAGTTGGATTGCGCCTTATTAAAGAAAGGATTCCAATTGCTTAAGACTCTAAAGATGACAAAACGCCCGAGCCAAACATAGTTTTGCCAAGATTTAAAGGTTTTGGAAACAGGAAAAGCATGAAAGAAAGGATTAAAGATAGATGGAGATTCCTACCTTTTCTACTAAAAAGATGCTGAGCATCTTGATTGAAAGCAGGTCCACTTTATGCATATTTGTTATTATCCATAGTTCATGGTTGACCTTCTTGAGGACTTCTTCTGTGCTAGCCAATATAATTTGGCAGAAATTTAAACAGGCTTTCATAATATAAAATTTTGGAATATTTTAATGAAATTCTCTAGCAAGGAAACCTCCGCGAAGCTCACTCACCAAATGCAACGAATTTCATGCAGTCATAAGTACACACTAAAAGAAACCCAATGTGTAAAAATTAGCTGCTATCTCCTAAAATTAAAGCTAAAATTATTTAATAAAAAATGAGTATGAGGTGACAGAATAGAGCATTTATCGCCACTTGGAGCTTTCTATTTTCTTTTATAAATATTGTTACAAAAAAGATGGTTATTTCATAAGTATTTTAAATAAGCACTGGCAGGATTCATCTACAAAAATCATTCACTGGATATCCCGCAAAACATATTTTGAAAAAAAAAATCAAGCTCTTAACTAGTTCCGTTTTGGGGAGGGGGTGGAGGGAGTTGGATAAAAATATTTTTTTTAAACATAAATTCTATGCATGCATAAGAGGTTAGGCGTAGCTTTTTAGAAGAAACTTAGCTTTTTAGCTAAATAAAGAGTTGAGATAAACAATGGTGGTATTAAAAAGTAATTTTAAAAAATTGTACGGTAATTTTTTGGGGGGGAGGAGGTTCACACTATAATCCCCGTTCCCCGTTTGATTCGTCCCTGAAAGAAATGTATCGTTAAATGCATGATTATAAAAACTAAAAATCGCAAGAATAAAATGTGACATGAATTATTTTTTTAAGCAAGTAGAGTTGTGACGTTTTACAAAAATTGTCATATGAATTGTTGTTTTTTAAGGTATATATACGTAGCATAAATGAAGGATGATGAAAAAATGTACAAAATAAATATGTACTTTGCACCAACTACAAACCGCAAATGGATCAGTAGAACTGCAATTAGGTGACGCGCAAGTTGCTGGCCCTTTGTAGGAAAAACAAACTGTACTGGATAATCAAAATGTCCTGGATGCAAGTGAGTGTAGGAACAAGCATACCATGAATATTTCCACATATTTCTATAACGGGGCGAACTTAATTGGTTATGTATTAAAGCTTGCAATTTTAAAATGTTATCACGCTTAAATAAATTTATTTGAAATTGTTTCGTTAACACAATGTCACAAAACTGTTAGACGTAATTTTTCCATACGCGGAAACCGTATCTATGTAAAAGTTGGGTAAAAGGAGTTGTATTTGATGGCATATAAAGTATACGCACGTTTTTATCTGGAGGAGTAATTGCTTCTATTAATTCTGAATTTTTATGCGTTCCCATGAGTCGAGAAGAAGTGTTTCGTCAGGTGTTTCTTTTAAATATATTTCAGAAAACCTTTCGGCGAATTCTTTTTTACCCTTTTTTCCAGATTTAGAAGCCATGGTATAAATGTTACTTGATTGAAACATTTTATTCTTGACATTTGTACCGAATTCCCAGTTTTTTCGGAATGTACTATAAGTAATGGCGATAACAATCTACTGCTTTTAATTATAATCGGCATAAATGTGTAGGAATGTGTCGTTGCATTTTGTGATTGAATCTCACAACTTGCTTAGACTTGTTCCAGGATTCGTCTGGAATGAATTTCTAAATTAAAATCTAACTGATCTGCATTAAAAATATGATGGTCTTTTAATAACGAATCTTTTAGAAAAACATGTAACTTTCCTCCTCACAATCTGATACTTTTTTAAAATCTGTACAACCATCCTTTAGATGTGCGGAATTTCATCCTAATTCCAATGCTTTTTCTGAAGCCCAAGTTTGTAAATCGCAAACATGTACATTTTTCTGTAATTTTCTTGCGTTTTGGAAAGTTGAAACGTATATTTTTTTAATTTGCTTTAGTTTATATTTATTATTGCCATTCTTCTGAACTGGCTTTTCCCACAGATACAACTGTCTTATTTGTAACAAATTTAAAATAATTTTGAACACTCCGCAAACTGCGGATTTCGCCACTCTTGTATCCCGCCAGTATTTTACAGCAGCCTCCTTATCTTTCCAAGAAATAAATTGCGTATTCTGCATGATATCCTCACCGAGCGTAAAGTCAAAGCTTTCGTCCTCTAAACCAGAAAATATAGGATCTTCAGGGGTATCGAATAATAAGCAATGCTCATTTGCTACTAAATCTGTTGGCATTTACTTTCTGATAATTTTGCAAACTTTGAACAATTGGATTTTTCAGACTTTTTTCTTCGTCTGTGTATGGAGACGTGATATTTTTCGAAAAAAATTCCTCGTAAAGCATAAAAGCTAATACATTTATTGTTTGCTCTATAGTATCATTACGTGGATAAAAATAATAGAATTTTTTGAATTAAAATTTATGCGTAAACTGAATTTGCAGCTTGCAGTGTGTTAACATAAATAAAAGGAAATTACTTTCTGCTGTGACTTTTAGAATTAAAATAAAAAGGTTAGAGAACTTCAGTTTAACTAATAGAAAACAAGATTAAGCTGTTTAAAGGTCCAGTACTTTGAAATATAACACAGTATAGAAAACACTGGTTTATAAATACTTCGAGTACGTACTCCCGTGAGCGTTTTAACTTTTCGACCAATTTGCTCTGTCACCAAATACAAGCCAAAGGGTTACAATTGGTGCGATTTTAACTAATTTTTAACCTTTAATTTCTCAAATTCTATAAGGAGATAGCAGCTAATTTTCACACAGTAGGTTCCTTTTAATGTGTACATGTGATTGTGTTAAATTCGTTCCATTTGGTGAGTGAGCTTCGGGGAGGTTTCCTTGTAGGTTAAATATATATATATATATATATATCAGGTTGTAACGAAAGTTTCCCGCCAGATTTACTTGAGTCAGCTCATGCGGTACCCAGCGATTGACCTTATGTGAAGTTTATGTGATGCCTAGCCCGACTAATGGAGATAGCACTAAAGTCTAACTCTTTTAGCTAGCTCTCGAGTGGTTGAATATTTTATCTTCCACAAATTCTCGGAGGTGGGCCTCATCAGCATCAGTAGGCCGGCCCGAGCGCTCTGCTTCTTAAATGTCCTAATCCTCGTTTTTGAACTTTCGGTACCAAATTTTCAGTGTCATATGATACAACAGTAATACCTTAAGCTGTACACATGATTCGGTGTCATTGTAGCTGACTTCTTGTAACAGAACTGAGAGTAAATGATGGTTCAATCTGGTAGCGTGATAGTT